>OX451217.1:119038981-119161898 GCA_949628195.1 Phasia obesa
CTATATTCTTTTTGTGAAACTCCTTGTCACTAATGGTTAGTACTTTTTCTATTAAAAATATATTAAGCGAAAATAATTTTCCAATTCAACTGATTAATAAATTAATAAATCAACATAAAAATAATAGAAAACAAAATAGAAAAAATGATACGGAACCAAAAATTTATAAATCAATTACTTATGTACCAGATTTATCAGAACGGTTAGAAAAATCAAAAATATTTGATACAGATAAATGTAGGATGGCATACAAAACATATAATACATTAAATAGATTATTTAGCAAACCAAAAGATAAAATAAAAAAGTTAGATATGTCTAATTTAGTTTATAAAATACCTTGTAAGGGTAATGACAACGAGAATTGTAATAAAGTTTATGTAGGTACTACAAAGAATAAATTGAAAGTCAGAATAGCTGGACATAAATCAGACCAAAGATACAGAGACAATATCAGTTTGCAAAAAACAGCTTTATCTTCACACTGTTCGAAAAGTAATCATTATCCTAACTTTGAAAATGTATCAATTTTAAATTTGGAAAATAATTATAAACGTCGTTATATGTTAGAAATGCTACAAATAATTAAAGTTCCACTTGAAAAAAGAATAAATTTTAAAGCAGATACAGAAAATGTTGCACAAAATTATAGGCATTTAGTGCATAAAAAATAACATGGATTTGAATCAATTTTTATAAAAGAAACATTAATTTTTTGTAACATTTCCGGTTAAATTTATGTATATAAATTTAAAATTTATTGTGTTTTCTCTTATAATGTTTATATGTTTTTGAATATCAAAATTTTCTGTATATGTATATGTAAGAATTTTTTCTATTTTAATTTTTATTTGCTTTTGAAATGTTGTTATTTGAATGTATTGAAATGTTAGAATTTTTTAAATTGATTGACAAATTTTTTCATTCATTTGAATTTTATTCAATCATTTAAATTTTAAAAAAAAAAAAACTATTATTATTTTTATTTCCTGAAGATGCTACCCAATGGTGTAGCGAAATATTGAGAAAATAAAAATTATTATAACATTTTTATAAAAAGACCTAGTGCTTATTAATAAAATAGAATTCAAAAATATATAAAGGTCAAAAACTACAATAATTATTTAATATTAAAAAGAGCACGCAAAAATAAAGTGATGTATAGAAGGTTTAAGAAGAATCAAGAAGTTTCGAGATGGATCAACAGATTCAAATCAGTAAGGGAGAAAATCATAAAAACAAAAGCAGCAATAACTTTTCTTATTCGATGCAGAAATAGTGGCATAACTCCAAAATTTATTTCAAATTCAACAAAGAATGTTTTAAATATATTTAACATGAAAAAAGTGAACACAATACAACAAATAATCAAAAAATATACGCAAGACCTGCAAAACAAAATTTTAAAATTATCTTTAAAAGAAAAACACGAAATATTGAAACATTTTCAAAGTGAGATAATAGTGATTAAAAGAAATTTAAGTAAATTATTAACAGAAGAAGAAATGGAAGAATTTTTATGGTGTGAAGATAAATTAGCAGATTCTTTAAGAGAAAAGGTAACAAAGACACACATTAAGAAATTTAATAATTTATATGATATACAAAAAAAAGGAATTTGGGGTTCAATTTAACAAAAAATGGTTTGTTAATAAGACTGACTTTGATATTCCAACAGACGTAAAATGGATTCTTTCATTAGGACATAAACACGCTTTACCCACTAAAAAAGAAGAATTTCCGATTTTAAAGATGATTACAGACGGAGAAGATTTTATACAGACACTTCAAAGAAAGGAAGAACAAGAAATAGCCCGAACAAAATTAACCACAATTATAGATAATCATTTAAACAAAATGAAATTAACAAATAGAGATAGGTTTGTTTTGGAGAAAGTTAAAGAAACAGAAAAGTTTTTAAAAAAGAATAATGAGATTCTCATTTTAAAGGCAGATAAAGGTAACACTACTGTAGCATTAAATAAAAAGGATTATGAAACACGAATTAATAATATTGTAGAAGATAATACAAAATATAACTTAGTAAATAAGGATCCTACTAACAAATTACAGAAGACCAATAATGATTTAGTGGAAGAACTTTTTAAACTTAAAATTATTACCACTGTTGAGAAGAATAAACTTAAAACAAATATAGCTACTGCACCTAGGTTATATGGACTACCAAAAATTCACAAAGAAGATTTTCCCTTACGACCAATTTGTTCTTTTGTTAATTCTCCATCTTATGATTTATGTAAATATTTGACGAATATATTAAAAAGGATTACTGAAGATTCGAGATATAATATAAGAGACTCACTTGAATTTAAAAATAAAATAGGTAATATACATATAAAAGATGACGAAAAATTAATATCATTTGATGTAGTATCACTATTTCCAAGTATACCTGTGGACTTAGCAATTAATACAATAGAAGAAAAATGGGATATTATAGAAAAATTTACAAAAATAGAAAAATCCTTATTTTTAAGAATTCTTAAGTTTTGTATAGAAGATAATAGATATTTTCAATATAATGAGAAAATATACATACAGCAAAAGGGACTTCCAATGGGATCACCTGCTTCTCCAATTGTAGCGGATATAGTTATGGAGAAATTGCTAGATACTTGTATTGAAAAATTAAATATAAAACCAAGTATAATAACCAAATATGTAGATGATTTGTTCTGTGTTATTTCCGAATCAGCAGTTAACGATATGTTAAAAACATTGAATGAATTTGATAATTCCATCAAATTTACAATAGAGAAAGAATGCGATTCAAAACTTCCTTATTTAGATACTTTAGTAATTAGAAAAAATAAGAAATTGGTAATGGATTGGTACCAAAAACCCACAGCTTCGGGTAGAATTATTAATTATTTTTCTAAACAAAATAAACATATAATTATAAATACAGCCAGAAATTTAATAGAAAAAGTACTAACCATTAGTGACAAGGAGTTTCACAAAAAGAATATAGAAAAGATAAAAAATATATTAAGCGAAAATAATTTTCCAATTCAACTGATTAATAAATTAATAAATCAACATAAAAATAATAGAAAACAAAATAGAAAAAATGATACGGAACCAAAAATTTATAAATCAATTACTTATGTACCAGATTTATCAGAACGGTTAGAAAAATCAAAAATATTTGATACAGATAAATATAGGATGGCATACAAAACATATAATACATTAAATAGATTATTTAGCAAACCAAAAGATAAAATAAAAAAGTTAGATATGTCTAATTTAGTTTATAAAATACCTTGTAAGGGTAATGACAACGAGAATTGTAATAAAGTTTATGTAGGTACTACAAAGAATAAATTGAAAGTCAGAATAGCTGGACATAAATCAGACCAAAGATACAGAGACAATATCAGTTTGCAAAAAACAGCTTTATCTTCACACTGTTCGAAAAGTAATCATTATCCTAACTTTGAAAATGTATCAATTTTAAATTTGGAAAATAATTATAAACATCGTTATATGTTAGAAATGCTACAAATAATTAAAGTTCCACTTGAAAAAAGAATAAATTTTAAAGCAGATACAGAAAATGTTGCACAAAATTATAGGCATTTAGTGCATAAAAAATAACATGGATTTGAATCAATTTTTATAAAAGAAACATTAATTTTTTGTAACATTTCCGGTTAAATTTATGTATATAAATTTAAAATTTATTGTGTTTTCTCTTATAATGTTTATATGTTTTTGAATATCAAAATTTTCTGTATATGTATATGTAAGAATTTTTTCTATTTTAATTTTTATTTGCTTTTGAAATGTTGTTATTTGAATGTATTGAAATGTTAGAATTTTTTAAATTGATTGACAAATTTTTTCATTCATTTGAATTTTATTCAATCATTTAAATTTTTAAAAAAAAAACTATTATTATTTTTATTTCCTGAAGATGCTACCCAATGGTGTAGCGAAATATTGAGAAAATAAAAATTATTATAACATTTTTATAAAAAGACCTAGTGCTTATTAATAAAATAGAATTCTAAAATAAACATCAATAGTTTTTCTTAGAGAATCTTTGTTTTTCACTAATTTTAATAGATTTTAGATATAATGAACCAATCATCTATATTTGCATATGATCAATGTCTTTTTTCAGGGTTCAGAATTTTGAAAAATCAACATTCGTGATATTTGTCATAAATGAGAAATCCAAAATTTTATATTTATTTTTCACGCTCATAAACGAACAAAAAAAATTCTTCTTAAGTTCATACATGAATGCGTGTACCTGTTTGTTTTTTGTAATATACATACATGAAGGGTGATAAATTAGCTTCTTCTCATTAATGATCTTTTTCATAAATGTACATGTTCATTTATGAACGTAGACATTTATAAAATTTATCATAAATGAACATAAAAAAATTTTGTTACTGCTTACGCCGGCTTATCGCACATTTTTCTACGATATTTTCATTTATGTAAAATTATCAAAAAAAAGCGGTATATTTTTAACACCTAGGTTAGGTTAGGTTAGGTTAGAGAGGATCACACATGATTGTGTGTAGGTTCAAAAGACCATTATTGATCCATAGTGACTCCTCTGATATTTCCGGTGTATATAGTTCTGTTCTATTCAGTCCCTCTAAGTAGTCCAGTGATCCTCGAAAATTTGACAATCAGCATAGCTTCCACACCCCTCAAGTCCTCAATATTCTGAAAGAAAAAAGATCCAAAATATTTATTGCGACTGTGTGATAGTGCAGGGCAATCACAAAGATAGTGGAATGTATTTTCCTCTTCTTCGCCATACCATTGGTGATATTAATTACATCGTCAGCGTATGCCACTACGCTCACACCATGTGCAACAAGATTCAGCAGGATTTCATTCAAAGCTAAAATCCACAAAGTAGGTGAAATAACTCCTCCTTGAGGTGTACCCCTAGTAGCAAAGGCGTCAATATGTGCGCCACCGATCTCTGGCTTTGTAAAAGCATTTTCATAATCCATTCTTTCACCAATTTGTCACTGCCCGAACATAATTTTCTAATGATCTTTTTATCTAAAAAAAAAAATTAATAATTATATTTGTTCCCTGGTTTATTGCTTAAAAAAGTGTTTTTTTGACAGGGAACTCTCTTAAAACTCAAAAAATTAAAAAAGTGGAATTAAAATGACCATTGTTTTAACAACTTCATTCTTGGCTCTCTACCATTATACTTACATTTTTTTACGTAATTTTATAATTTTTCCTCAATAATTTTTTTCGCATTTTTTTTACTTATTTGTTACCTCATATACTTACTTACTTAGGTGGCTATTACAGAACATTTGTTCCTGTAGCCGAACGTAAAATAGATTTCCAAGCGCCTCGATCTTCTGCGCTTCTTCTCCAGTTTCTGACACCAAGTTTCGAGATGTCTTCCTCAACTTGATCGAAGTTTCGGTCTTCCCCTTCTGCGTGAACCGTCACCAGGTTCGTATTCAAATGACTTTCTAGCTGGAGCATCTTCATCCATTCTCACAGCATGACCTAGCCAACGCAATCGTTGTAATTTGGTACGTTTGACTATGTCTATGTCGGCATACAGCTCATACAGCTCATGGTTCATACGACACCGATATTCTCCGCCAACGCAGATTGGTCCATATATTTTTCGAAGAATTTTTCTCTCAAACACTCTAAGCACAGCATCATCTGCTTTCGCAAGTACCCATGCTTCGGAACCATATAATAGCACGGGTAGTATCAGTGTCTTGTAGAGAGTGACTTTTGTCTGTCGAGAGGTGGCCTTGTTTTTAAACTGCTTACCTAGTCCAAAGTAGCATCTATTGGCCAGTATTATTCTTCTCTTTATCTCAAAACTGATGTTGTTTGTTTTGTTGATGGCGGTACCGAGGTAGATAAAACCGCTGACTACCTCAAAGTTGTAGTTTTCAAGTTCCACTGTCTGCCCGAGTCTACTGGACGTCTTGTCCGTTGATACCATCAACTTGGTTTTATCGCCGTTTACTGCCAGACCCACTTTGGAGATTCTTTTTCGATTTTGGTGGCAGTTACCGCTCGCAATGTTCGATCCATGATGTCTATATCGTCAGCGTAAGCGAGTAACATGTGTTGTTTAGTGTATAGCGTGCCAGTTCTATTCACATTCGCATCCCGTATAACCTTTTCTACCTGGATATTAAAAAGGTCACACGATAGACTATCGCCTTGTCTGAAACCTCGTTTGGTACTAAATGGCTCGGAGAGGTTTTTTCCTATTTTAACTGAATATCGCGTATCAGTTAAGGTCATCCTGCACAGCCGTATTAATTTTGTAGGGATACCAAACTCAGGCATGGCTTGAAACACCTTTGAACGAATGGGGCTGTCAAAAGCAGCCTTGTAGTCGACAAATAGATGGTAGGTGTCGATCTGTTTTCTTGGGTCTTTTCCAGGATTTGACGTAAGGTGAATATCTGGTCGGTGGTGGATTTACCAGGTCTAAAGCCACATTAATATGGCCCAATTATCTCGCCAACTTTAGCTTTTAATCTTTCACACAGTACGCTGGAAAGTATTTTGTATGCGATGGGAAGGAGTCTTATTCCTCTGTAGTTGGCGCATACTGTCTTGTCTCCTTTCTCAATCCTTCCTCGGATTGATCGTACGTCCAACACGCTGGATGAATGCCTTCCGTCAATCACAATATGATCAATCTGATTTCTGGTTGTCTGATCTGGTGACAGCCACGTTGCTTTATGTATATCGAGATGGCGAAATCTGGTGCTGCTGATTACCATGTTTTTTGCCGCCGCGAAGTCTGTTAGCCTCATTCCGTTATCGGATTTTTCTTCGTGGAGGCTGTTGGACCAAAGATATTCTCCCTTCCTATTTTTGCATTAAAATCTCCTAGGACAATTTTAATGCCGTGGTCGGGGCAGCGGTCATATGCTCCTTCTAGGCGCTCGTAGAATACATCTTTGGTCTGTTCGTCCTTGTCTTCAGTCGGGGCATGGGCACATATAAGACTGATGTTAAAGAACTTGGCTGTTATACGGATTGTGGCTATCCTCTCATCCACCGGAGTGAATCTGGAGACAAGGTGTTTGAGTCTCCGACTAACCACAAATCCACAGCCAAATTCATGTCTTGTGTCATGGCAACTATAGTACAATGCGTCACCCTTGGGTGTTGTTGTGACGCCTTTCCCATTCCATCGCACTTCCTATAAGGCAGTAATATCGCATTGTACTTTTAAAGTACATCCGCCAGTGTGTATACTGCACCTACTCTATATAACGTCCTGACATTCCAGGTGCAGATTCGCAGATCGTGGCCCTTAAAACGTTTGCGGGCGTCGTCAACATTAGGGGTTTTTTTAAATCTTTTTCTTTGTTTTTTCATATTAAGTTAGTTTTTATAAGGGTGGGTTACTAACCCGACGCCTCAACCCATATTTTTATCGTTCTTATGGGTGAACGCGCGGCACATTTTAGCTCACTACCTCTAAAGGGTATTAAAGGTAGCTACCCCAGGTGACACCACGGGTGGTCTGTGTCCACAGTTGAGATGAAAGAGGGACCAAGATAGGTCTGGGTTCTACCAAGTTAAAACCAATCAGAGCCGTTGCTTGGTATCCAAATCCCCTACGGCACACACTGTGGCCGTGTAGTGTATTTAATGGTCTTAAATCAAGGAGGTTGCGGAGCTTCATGAAATTTTGCACACATTTATTTTAAATTTTTTAAGAATTTCAATTTCTTTTTTTACAAAAATACGCCCACTTTTACGCCCACCTCCCATACAACTTAAATAGAAAATGAAGCATAACTTCCATGATTTTAAATATATTAACTCAATTTTCATAAAATGGTAATATTATAATTGTAGAATGACCTCCTGAAAATATGAACTTAATCCGCCCACTTTTACGCCCATCTCCCATACAAACGATATTTCAAAAATGCAATATCTTTATATGCAATATGTTTATTTTTCGCAAAAATGCATATAACATCCGTCCACTGTAACACCCACCCCTCATACAACTCCAATATAAAAATTTTCCATACAAATCAATGTACAATTTTGCGGTGTCTATACAATATATTTGGAATTTCTCAGCGTCTATTGCCTGACTGCAACTAATTGTGGATAATATAATTTTGAACCCAAGATTTCGTTCTGGCATTGCTCTCCCCAAAGCTTTTCGTTGGATGTCCACGTTTACCATCCACTGTATCATCCACTAGTTCATCAGTCAACGTATGTTTGTTTCAAAAACCGTCTGAACTTTTCTTGAGTTTTCTCAGACACTATTTTATAATTCCGAAAACTACACGAGTTATAAGATCAATATCTTTTTTACATTGAAAAACAATTTCCGAAAGCGTGCTGAAAGATATTTTTAGCTTTTCCATTGTATATTATATAAATTTGCTTTAATTGCTTAATAAACACTTACTTATCACTATACCACTCTCAAATATAATATAAAAGAATGTTTATAACGGATAACGGAGTTAATTTTTAAGAGAAAAAATGTGAACAATGTTAAGTTATTGATTAAGTTATATATAAAGCTCTTCATTTAATGTGTAGTAAGTTTACATTTAGATTTTTTGTTGTTTAGTCAACGTAAACAATATACCGATATTACTTTTATAAATACTTTTGTGTACATTTGTTTTTGTAATCGGGACTCAAATCTAAGTTTTTTCTGTATAGTACACATGCAATGAAATTTTCGTATTTCTCGATCCCAAATTGGCACCGGCTTCGTGAACGAGTAGCAAAGAAAGAAAGAATGCACAGTTGTTTTTGCACCTGTAAAATAACGCATAACGCATATTTTTTACTGTAATTTTTTGGTTTTTCATTGTTTTTTCGGCGGCGGGCAAATTGGGGCAGGTTTTTTTTTTTTAGTCTGTTAGCTGAGACTCTCAGCTTTAATTTGGTATAGGACTCCATGTGTCGCACTGCTTCGCACACAACTAAAAGTCTAACGGAAAATCATAAATGTTTTTATTTTTGGTTTGAAATATGTTGTCAAAAGAATTTTTTTTTTGCAATTTTTAAAATTTTTTTTTTAATATACATATAATGCTTAATGTCCATTTTAATTGAAAAAATACTTATAAGGTACATTCGGTGTATAGTTTATAAGTAACAGGCTTTTGAATATGACATAGAAAACTATCACATTTGAGACTTGTTTACATACTTCAACTTTGCGCTGCTCGGGACAGAAAACCAATGGAGATATTTGCATGAAATTTTTTACACATGACATTTAGATAGTTTTTAACCATCTGTGCAAAAATCATCAAAATCGAAAAGCAGATCCAAATTGATTTATTGCCGCAGTGGCCACAGTGTGCGGCACCCATATGATTTTTCCTAATTTTTGATATATATTTCCTGTGTGGCAGTTTTTACTTACAAGTAAACTAATTTAAATCCTATTCTCTTTTCACTCTTAAGTAAAAATCATAAATTTTTGTTAAAGAGTTCACTGACTTGTTTTGTATGGCGTTTTTGTTTTTCTCTCGCTTTTGTTTTTACATTTCTTTTAAAACATTTCCGGAAGGAAAATCATTTCATGTCGTCATACATGACAAGCAACTGATAATGTCTGTGCAGATTTTTTTGTAGCGAAACTCTTGAGTTGGCAGAGTTTTAATAAGTATTTACAATAATTAGGCCAAACAAATATTTTCCTTTTTGTACATTCACAGATACATACATACATACATATGTATATCACCAAATGTAATATAATATTATGCTACACTATTTTATATGCACTTTATAATTCTCCTCTCTTTTGTAATTAGTGAGGAGTAACCCCTTAATTTAAGTTCATATATGCAAACATTTATTATCATATATACCTACGGTGACCATTATTTATATGAAAAAATAATGTACATAAAAATATATTTTACAATGGGTATTAGATATACAAAGCTTTTAATATTTACATAAGTTAATACATATTTATTCCATATGATATTTCTCGATTGAAGGCCTTTTTTGTTTCAAAGATCACTCGTATTCGTTAAAAATGTTTTAAATTTAGAACACTTAATTTCAAGTTCCATTTTGTGATTAAGAAAAATTCCGAAATTTCCAATATGGTTTGAGATTTTTCGAACACCAAATATCATACATATGTACATTAGGGTGTCCCAAAAATTTTTTTGTTAGAGGCTCAAGCATAATTTGAAAGCTTATAAGGTCCAGTATTTTTGAGTTTTTTTTTTTTTAGATTTTTAGGAAGAGGTTTAGAGGTCGCGCAAATCAAGTCTTTGTTAAAAATCGGGGTTTTCGAAATTTTTTCAAACTTGACGCATACCTTTGTCAATAAATACGTTGATTTAATTTTTGGACCAAATATTTCTAAGGACAGTTTCCCAAACTTCATTTCTATATGCAAAAAGTTTAAGTTTCGGCAATATTTTTGTCCATTTCGATTCAACATATTAAGTATTTTTGTAATATTTTAACAAATTCTGTAAAAAACGGTTAATTACTCTTCAAATTTATATGGAAGTAATAAAAACTAGTGACGCGATTTTGAAGAGGGATATGTTCTATACAACTAAAAAAAGAATAATGGAATTTGGTCTAACAGTTCCTTAGTTACACTATTTTTATAGTTTGTACCTTAAAAATGGTGATACTTTTTCGTTATAGTTATTTTATATTTCCATAAATATTTATAGTTGTGTTTTTAAAGTGATTTCTGCGAATTAATAAAATATTATTTCATTTCAATTCAATTTAATCCCCCGTTTAATTCAGTTTTTCAAAATATCTTCACGGATTGAATGAATAATATAGATCTGGCGAGGTTATAACATAGGGGCTTTAACTGCCATTAACTTCGGACATTTATTGATCTAAATCGTTACATGCTGTCATTTTAAATTTCTATTGTATGTGTATTTTCCGCTAAAATATTGTCGTTTTACAATTTTACATCACAAAAATTTTGGACTTATCTGACCGACGAATCAAACAGAAGATTTCTTTAAAAATATACAAGTTTGTGTTTTCTTTTTGTTGATTGGATATGTTTGGTGAACTGATAAACAGCTTATAATAACATATACTGGGTATAAATGTTAAAACGGGTATAACTCAGGAACGGTTAGAACGAATTCAAAAATTGTTGTATAAATATTAATTTTTAAACTGCATCATTAGTTTTTTTTCGTTTTCATTGAAACTTAAAAAGCTTTAAAGCAATATTACAAAATTAAAAAAAAATACGAAAAATTGTAATTTAGGGTATCTAAATGAGCTAAATAATTACCAAAACATATACGTTTTTTACACAGGAATAAAGCTTGGATACTTTTCTTAAACATTGTTTCCTCAGAAGTTAAGAAACACGTGGCTATTAAGCAAGTATAGAGTAAAGTTAGAAAAAAGGCCGAAAACTCCGGTTTTTTTTATGAAAACTCCATTTGCGCGACCTCTAAATCTATTCCGAAAATTCTTAAAAAAAAACTCAAAAATACTTAACCCTATAAGCTTTTAAATTTTGATTGAGCACCTATGAAAATCAGAAAAAAAATTGGGACACCCTAATGTACATACATATAACTATTCAAAATAATCAAAATAAACTTTAAGGACATGACTACATTTACATATGAACACGTTTATATCAAGTATTTCTTTTCTTATAGTAAAAAAAAGAGGCCACTATAATAGGGTACGGTTGGTCACCCTTTATATAACCTATGTTAATAACCGCTGATATTTGCTGATAAATATATTGGGACTTAGCAAACGAACTTTCAACGTATTTTCAATAGTAACTGTGCTACTCAGATAATTCTTTTTCTTCTATAGTATTATTATTGCTGGTTACACTATTAGAGATGTACGATTAAATTACACAGTGAGATAGTGAAAAAAACAAGGAATTGACAGTATAGGTTCGATTTTACTATCAAAGGGTAGAACCCTATACACAGTTTGGCAAAAAAATGATGACCAATTATTATTTTTGGGCAAAGAAAGATTCGGAAAATCAGTGGGCTCTTCAAAAAAGGTGATAATAAGGACAATACATGGTGACATAAATGATCAGTTATTAGTTTTTCAAATAGTTTAGGTAAGGTGCTTAATTTGGCAATATCCCTGTAATTTGAGATGTCAGATTTATTGCCATATTTAAAATACGGTATAATATACGAAGCTCTCCAAGTATTTGGGAAAAAAACCAAACCATATTGTAGTGTTAAATAATATTGTAAGGGGAACAGCAAGAGTTTCAGCACATATTACCAATAAACAACTAGGAAGTGTATCAGGTCCATGTCTATAAGAAAATTTTAATTTCTTCAAACTGTTCAGAACTACCGACTCATTCAAAAATAGTATAGATATTTGAAAATTTTGTGATTCGTAGAAAATATTAGAATCAGAATTATTACAATCGCTATCCGTATATGTAGAAGATACAAATTCAGCAAACATATTACTTATTGAAAGATCATTATCAGATTCTAGCTCTTGAAACTTCATAACGGGTGAAAAGCCATTGGATCTTCTTTTATAGTTCACAAAATTATAGAAGGACTTTGGATTAATTTTAAATTTATTTTTAAGTTTGCAGAGGTAGGATGAATAGCATTTTTTTATTAATTTTGTTGTATTCAGCACGAACGGAAGAATATCTTGGATAGTCAACAGACGAAGCGGTTGCTTTATATGTTTTGTAGAGTTTGTTTTTCCTATTTTTTATTTTAGATGAGTTACAATGATGAGTTACAATCAACTAATTTAGGAATGCATTGGTTCATAACAAAATAAACTTTATTGTAAAATTTTTCAACTATCTGATCAATAGCTCCAGTGCTGCAGTTGAAACTAGATATTGATAATAAATAGTTCCAATTTATGTTAATAAGCAATTGATTAAGTTGAGGATAATTTACTTTTTTAAAGCAAAATATTTGAAGCTTTCAATTCAAAGCATTGGCAGGTGTATTTTTTTAAAGACCACTAACATTTATTTCAATGGTGGTATGATGTCGATCCGTCATGTCTAATATCTCATTCAAACTACGTGGTAACGCTTAACTTGCGGCAATAGTGTAGCCGGATATTTGTTCAATAAATTCTATAAACATTTTATGTAAAAAAATACTTATTTATGCTTTTTTTTAATATTTTTTTTAGCTTAACTAACAGGGACTCTTCAATTTTCACCAGAGTACCAAAATGTTCACCCACTGTTCATTTATGTATGAATCTGTACATTTAATTTTTAGCTGCATCTTCTCATACTTTGTGAGTGACTACAAAATATTTTTTTCATTTATAAATGCAATGATTTATGTTTTCTCTCTCTGTTCAAAAGAGAATAAATGGGAACAAATTTGTTCACACAAGTGTTAATATTGGAGTATTTGCAATTTTGATAATTTTACATAAATGAAAAGATTGTAGAAAAATGAGCTCTAAGCATTCGCATACTTAAATGTACGCACATATTTGGTAATATACATCGCCCGGCGTATAAGTAACAAAATGTCTTTTGCATGTACGATCGTAGGCAGAAAATTATTTTATGTTCATTTATGAGAATGTTTATAAATGTTCAACGTTCATAAATGAACATTTATGTAAAATAACACTAATGAGAAGAAGCTAATTTATAACTTTTCATGTATGTTCATTACAAAAAGCAAACAGGTACACGCCTTCATATGTGAACATAGGCAGAATTTTTATTTTTTTGTTCTTTTATGAGAGTGAAAAATATAAATAAAATTTTAGATTTCTCATTTATGACAAATATCATAAATGTTGATGTTCATCAGTGAAAATTTCTGAACCCAGATTTTCACTATAAATACATGGGAAAATTGTAGCTACTCTAAAAATTTGTATTCTAAGTCCTTCTTTAAATTTTCCAGAAGAGATGAAAAACTATCAAATATAAAATTTAAACCTATATTATGATCACATTATATTATAATATGGTTATACTTTAATCATAATTATGGTTATATTGTACAATAATATTGAACAAAACTTACTGACGAATAGTCGCCATGAAAATGTAATATTTGCGTAAATATATATGTAGCTACAAAATTGTATGTAAGTGATATATACACACAATCCTTCATCAACATGCATCATTGAAAAAAAAAAACACTTTCCACATAAAACCAACCGTGTGTACATATATACATATGTACTATATGTGAGAAACGTTTTCGTTGATTTTATGTTTGAGAAATGAAAAAAAGCTTTCGACAACACATATTAACTCATTCATTCTTACATATAAAAAATAACTTGAAAATAAAAAAGACAAGGATTTTTTGTCCTTTGCACTTTTCTCCTCATAAATATTAAGTTTTACAATTTTACTTTTTTTACTGTTGCTGAATATTTTTTCCTTTTTTCTTTAAAGTAATGTTTGGTTGTAAAATATCCCGCATAATCAGCTGATTGTTTGCAGGGTGTTGAAAAAAAAAACAAGCAGTAAGAGACACTATTTTACATCTTAATGTTGCAAAAATAAAAGTATGTGAAATATTTTTATGTGAAAATATATTGCAGTATGTCTTTGAGTTTGCTAGAAATATTATTTGTAGGTGATTTTTTTGGCATCAGTGTGTTACAAAAATTTATAAATCTACTAATGTATACTCTAGCATAAGAAAACGACATTGAATGGGATTCTGACTCAAGTAGATTAGTCTCAAGATCTTATATAATACTAAAATGATATATTTTTAGCTTGTTTAAGAGCTTGAAATTTGTGATATAATGGCAATATACTCGTCGAGGGCATGACATGTTTTAGATCTCCTCTCCGCGATGAAATGAATTTCGGGAGATGTTGGAAACTCATTTTGGCTTTAGATTAAAAACGTAAGTAGAGTCCTTTAGAGGTTAGAAAAGGCAACACTATTGGTAAGTTGTGCCCGACTATTGCACTTAAAAAACAAATCTTGCATAGTTTAAAGCAGCCATGTAAGCCTTTAATGGCAGGTACTATAACTAGGTATATTCATGGAATAATAGATAGACGCTTTGTAAAAAAGAATCCGCTTTAAAAATTATATAATTTTACCACTAATGTTCC
This sequence comes from Phasia obesa, assembly GCA_949628195.1. NCBI lineage: Eukaryota > Metazoa > Arthropoda > Insecta > Diptera > Tachinidae > Phasia > Phasia obesa. The sequence continues at coordinate 119,054,088 of OX451217.1, forward strand.
TAAACATAATCTTAAATTGTAAGTATGTAAGTGTGAATTTTAAATCGACGACCTTTTGAGAAAGTAAAATTAAAGTTCACAAAACGTTGGGGAAACGTGTAATAAAGCTCATTTTTAGGGTTCCGTACCCAAAGGGTAGAAACGTAACCCTATTGTTTTCGCTACAATGTCTGTACGTCTGTCCGTCCGTCTGTCAGCGCCTTTTGTCTCTGAAACCATAACAGCTAGACTCTTGAAATGTTCACAGAAGATGTATAACTGTTGCCGGTATAGCAACAAATACTAAAACTTATAGGGTGTCCCCATAGCGACGTGTTATCCACGTATATCTGTTTATTTCTTGAATTCTAGGAGGTATACTTAAAATTTATACTTAAAATTTACAAACAGTAATTAAAACTTAGTTCGCTTTATAAACAAGTATAATAAAATCAACCTAAAAATTAAAGGGTATTCCTACAGTGACGTGATTTACATCTATATGGCCTAAATTTTAAACGATAATAGGTAGAATGTTAAAATTTTCACAGATGGGGTATTACTATGAACCCCTATAAAAAAACTATAAAAATTAAAGGCTTTTTCGACAGTGCGACAGGTAGTTTGCATGTATAACGCTTTATTTTTTGAACCGTAATGGGTAGACTCTTTAAATTTTGTACAGAATGTATTGGCATGGCCACTATGATAATTACTAAAATTTAAAGGGTTTTCCGACAGTGTCATATTTTTCACGTATAGTGACTTATTTTTTTTCATCGTAAGAGGTAGACTCTTGGTATATTTATAGAAAGGGAATTGCCATGGCCGCCATAACAAATAATAAAATTAAAGGGTGTTCCGACAGTGACATGATTTTTATGTAAATAGCCTTATTTTATAAACCGTAGTAGGTAAACTTATGAAATGTTTAAAGTGGATGTGTTACTTCCGTCGCTATAACAATTACTAGAAATTGAAGGGTGACCATTAGTGACATGTTTTTCACAAATATTACCTTAGTTTTAGAGCTGCAATAGGTAGGTTTTTGATATTTTTTATAGAAAGTGTATCACCATGGCCGCTATAACAACAATTACTAAAGTTTAAAGGGTGTTACAAAAAAGATGCAATTTTCGCGAATATGAATTTATTTTTAAAATTAGAGGGTTACCCATAAAAAAATTACCAAATGCACATAGTAAGGAACCCTACGTGTGTAAGTCTAACTCGCACTTGACTGATTTATTTACATAAAACACTAGGGGCCTCATTAGCTTGAAAGATGAAATTATTAATATTTTTTAAATAAAATTTTAAATGACCTATAGGAATCCGTTTTGTTATAAGTCTACCTGCTTTTCTATTGAAATATTTTTAAGTTGCTATTCTCTATAATAAAGTCAGAACCTGAAGATAAAAATGATTAGAATCTTGCAAAATTTAATTACTTAGCTCATGTTTGTTAAGTCAATACAAATCACCTTTTACATAGCTTTACAATCATTTTCAGATATTTTCATAAATTTTTATTTATCCAGGGATGGGTACCTTTATATAAAGTAAATACATAAAACATAACTGAAGCACTATAAAAGTAAGAGTCTTAAAATTGGTGTGGAATACTTTCAAAGCACAATCGAGCAAAATATTGTCAGGACGCCTACGCCATGGTAGGCCTTAATCTTTTTTTATAAAACTTATAAAGAATTAGTATAACTTTAGTTCAAGAAAAGTCTCCAAAAATTAGTGGATATACAATGAAATTTGTAGTCAAGCTTAAGTTCGTTTTTATTCTCTCTAAGAAAGAATTAATTAAATTACAAATTAGGTGATAATATTAAAGAAAAATTGGGAAAATTTAATTTTTAGACACCAGTAGGAGCGGAATGCACATTTTCTAGACAGCCACGTCCGTCATCAGCACTCTTCGTATCTATCTACTTAGGTAGTGTTTAGTTGTAAGCATCATCTATTTAACCAACCAAACCCAGATAAAGGAATACGAGAAAACTTGTATTCAATTATCAATCGTCAGTTGGAAGTCTACTCTACCACTACCTTAAGCTTCCCTCTAGTTGTATATTTTTATTTTAATATTTACCACCTTATATTTGCTGTTCCTTCAGCCAACCTTCGGTTAGCAATGAAAGTTACTTTTTTCTTTATTTGTTTTACTTCCAACATTCATTTTTAGTTAGCACTAATCTAGTATCAAACCAAACTTTGTTGTGTAAACGTGATTGCGCGGTGCTTTGCGATTTTTAATTTTGAAAATTTTAAATTATTATTAGTCTAACTATTTATGTATTACATACAATGAAATTTGTAGTCAAGCTTAAGTTCGTTTTTATTCTCTCTAAGAATAAATTTAAATTTTCAAAATTACTGAATGGATTTTAACAAAATTTTGTGTGGAGATACCTTACGATCCTGATTCTAATATAGGACACCTTGTGCAGAGGGTTACAATAATTTTTAGAATTTCAGAATTTTATAAAAATTTTAGAATATTAGCTGTATAGGTATAGCTGTATATAAACTAAATACGTAAGAAATTTAAAATTTGTTGTGGATTACTTTCAAAGCAGAAGCGAACAAAACATTGATATACAGAAAACAATATTTGTTCCAGTCCAAGGTTTTAATTAGTTTCAGATACAACTTTAATTATTTTTTTTAAATAATTAAATTATATACTTTAATTAGGAAAGCAAAAAACTACTATTTTTATTTAAAACTAGCTATGACCTTGCACGTTGTGTGCGTCCTGACAATAAGTTACTGTTTTTAACCGACTTCAAAAAAGAAGGAGGTTATCTATTCGTCTGAATGTTGCTTTTTTTTTATATGTATGTAACCGCAGAACTCAGCCATTTCTGAACCGATTTTAAAATTTCTTCCTTTATTTGAAAGGTTATGATTTCAGGTTGGTCCCATTTTAAAAACAGTTCATTATATTAAAAATTAAAGGGTGTCCCCATACAACATACATGTTTTTTACGTGTATTAAGAACCGCAAAGGGCACCAAATTAAAATTTTAAAAAATTGCGTGTCGCTATAGCTCTCAACAGCAGAAATGAATAAAAATATAAATTTAAAATTTAAAGGGTGTCCCCATAGGTGACATAATTTGACCTATTTGGGTCTATCTTTTGAACCGTTATAGACAAAACCTTGAAAATTTGACAGAATGTCGATTACTATGACCGCTATAATAAAATGTATAAATATTCAAAATTTTAAATTAAAGGGTGCTCCAATAGTTCATTTAATTTGATGTATATGGCCATACTTTTGAACAGTTGTACACAGACCGCTGAAATTTACAAAGAACCTGTAGTACTAAGTAAGCTATAACAAAAAGTATAAAATTTGAATTTGGAACTAAAAGGGTGTCCCAATAGTTAATGTAATTCTATGTGAGTGACCAAACTTTGGAACTGTTAGAAACAGACAGCTGAAATTTACAAGGAATCTGTATTGCAAAGTCCACTATAGCAAGTATACAATTTGAATTTAGAAATTAAAGGGTGTCCCCATAAATTATGTAATTTGATCGATATGGCCGTATCTTTTGAACCGTTAAACACAAACACTTGAAAATTAGGCAGAATGTCCACTACTATCTCTGGTTTGATAACAAGTATAAATAATTGGAATTATAATGTAAAAGGTGTCCCAATAGTTCATGTAGTTTGATATATATGGCTAAACTTTTTAACCGTTATAGACAGATAGTTGAAATTTACAAAGAATCTTTCTGGCCAAGTCCTGTATAACAACAGGTCTTTAATTTAACATTGTAAATTAAAGGGTGTCCGAATATGTGATATTATTTGATCTGTGTAGGGGCCTCTGTCTGTGAAACCGTAGACAGAGGCTTGAATGGTGCCCCTATAAAAGACGGATGCTGATGAATTGAGGAGAGGCTTGACATTCAAATAGTCTTCATTTTTCCCTCTAAGTTTGGCGCATCTTTTATTTGATTCAAATCTAATTCTTACAGATTACCTCTTACATTTTTAGTTTAGAATTTGTGCCCTTCTATCTGTTTTGAAGTCGGTTTTTTTTGCAAAAATTATATTAGATGTAAAGATAAATAATTGAATCAATTAAAACCATTAGTTGCTGCTCATAATTTTTTCTGTGTACGGCTTTAATGTGAGAACATCATAATCAAGCCACTTTTTGAATATATTGACGACGGTCTTCATCGAAAAGTATGACAACAGTATTTCAATTACTGGCGGAACAAATATATGTAATTACCGTAATACCAGAGGGGTTTTTATCTTTTTCGAAAAAAAAAAAACATGAGATATTTTATAAATTTTTTACGGTCTTAGCTGAAAGCTTACAGGTTAAAAAAAATATGTAGATTTTTTAAAAATTTAATTTTTACTCTTTTTGCTAAACTTAACTACAAAGATGAACACGGGCATAAATGTCATCAACTATACAATTACAAATTACATTCTAGCTTATTTAAGCACAATAACGAATACACGTTGTAGTGAAATACCTAGAGTTTTTGGTAGAAATTGAATAGCCTAGCCTAACGGCTTTTTGCTGCCATAAAAACAGTACCATAAACATAACCACATACATATTCTCAACTCCATCATGTATTTTAAATGGATGTGTTGCACAATGAGTAAAAATCTTATGGTTGATTGTCTTATCAACTCTTTTGGTTATCTACCAGTAACGTTGACATATGTTCAAATGAACTACGTGAATGCATGCAATGGCAAAATTAAGATTCGTTGCCTGGTTATATCAGTAACTTGTCAGCTGTGTAATTGTGTGACTGGTTCGCTGTCTGTTTAAATATTGCAGTTCTTGCCTTGATAGTCTTCTTTTGGTAGGTTTTTTTTGTGGATTTACTTTGAAATGTATATAACGTTATTAAACAATTTTTTTTATAGAAGAAATATATACAACATATTTTGCTTACCACTAGTTGTTTGTTATTGATGTTTCCTTTTCTTAATAAGAATTATATTCATGGCGAATACTGGAAAGGGTTAAAAGGATGGAATGTAATTAAGTTTAAATATAGCGAACATTCAAGCCGTCTTTTCTCATTAAATTTTGATTAATGTTGTTTTCTGATATGAATTTGAAATATTCAAAAAGGGAGTTCAATAAACAATTATCATTATATCTTTCAAATAATTGCCGCATAAAAAAGTAAAATTGTTTTATAAACAGATAAATGTGTAATGAAAACTAAATAGAATGGATTTTATTTTGTTAACATTTTAGGGTTTGGCTTAGAACATTAAATACAGATGTTAAATATTGTTAAGAAATAAAAATTTATTCTTTATAATCTCTGAAAGAAATTAAATTTTAAACGTAATCCCAAAACGTTTTATCAATTTGTAAATTCTAAATTTATCCACAAGTTATGAAATTATACAATTCGAAATCATTACATAATTCGGTTATTAGTAATTTATTTGCTGATTTTTTTGCCTCAATATATTCTGATGCTGATTACTGCAACACCCGTGAGTATCCATATCCACTGTTTGTCCATCAATAAATTTCGTTTCTGCCTGTTTGTACTGATGAAGTTCTGCGTGGGTTAAAAATCATACTTGTGTGAGCGAAAACTACGGGTGCTATTTAAAAACAACACGCCGAAAATTATTTCAGTTTTATCTGGAGTACCCCAAGGTAGTCATCTTGGGCTAATTTTATTTTCCCTTTTTATTAATGATCTCCCAAATGTGATCCGATTCTCCAACATTTTGATGTACGCAGATGATGTCTAAATTTTTTTCAGCTGCACTAATCTATCAGATCAGTCATGTTTTCAATATGACTTCAATTGCTTTCAAAGATGGTGCGATGTTAACTTAATGAAAACGAATCTATTGAAATGTAAATGTATTTCTTTCTCGAGAAAACAATTGGGAAACCATTAGCTGGAATTGGTAGACAACTTTTGAGATTTGGGAATTTTGATGGACACCAAATTTACTTTCATATCTCATATTCATATGGCCGTTAATAAAACCAGAGGCGTACTTGCATTCATTAAAAAGTGAGCTAAAGAATTCAGTGATCCACCCGTAACAAAACAGTTACTTGTGCTAATAATTTTAGAATAGGGTTCAATAATATGGGACCCACAATATAATGTTCACAGCAATCATATTGAACCAGTTCAGAAGCAATTTCTAATTCTCTGTTTAAGAGGTTTGACATGGCAGTCTGGAGTACATCTTCTACCTTATTCTTGCAGATTAAAATTAATCAGATTGCCAACGCTGTAAAGCCGCAGAACAATGCCTAATGTATCTTTTGCAATCAACTTAATTAACGGAAAAATTATAGCCGAATTTCGGATTTTTAATATATTTTTCAATGTTCCGCGTCGTTTAACTCAAAGCTATCAGCCACTGGTTTTAAAGTTCTTCCGCAATAATTATTCAAACTCAGATCCAATTAGAAGAATTTGTAAAGATTTTAATAGTTTATATACATTTATTCATTATTAAATATTTGAACAACTAATTTGCGTTTTTGCACACATGTTATAGTCTGTAAGGATTTTATCTCTAGACTAATAAATAAAAAATAAATAAAGTAAAATTAATATCGGTGTGTTTTTATTTTAATGCAATCAAAAGATCCAAACTAAAAAGTAAAAACGTAACAATATTAAAGCGGCGGTGTGTTAGAAATGACACAAGATGTCTTTAGAGATCAAAATTGATTGGTTCCAAAACATGCTGGGTCTACAATTACGAAAAGTAGTCTTAATATAAAACAATTGGTGCTAGTAGTCACAAAATTATTAAAAAATTAATTCATAAACATTTAATAATTTTCCTTATTTTAAGGCCATATTCTTAAAAAATATTTTCAGTTGATTCAGTTTAGTAAGAAAAAAATAAGTATGAACATTTGCTTAATAATCATTTTACAAATTAAATATATTTAGGGTCAAATTGATAAAAAATATTTTTGTTTTATAAAAGGTTTATAAAACAAATTTTCATACAAAATTTGTTCAATAAACCTTTTATAAACCAAAAATATTTCTATGAATATGGCCTTTAGCAGTTATACGGTTTGATATAGATGCTCATTTCACAAGCTCCCTTGTTTTATTTATTTATTTATTTATTTGAGTCTATGGATTCAAGATCCTTACAGACATTAAAAACTGTAACATAAAGTACATAAATACATAATTTTAATTATTTAAATACGAAATAAGATAACATTTAATAACATTAACATTTAAAGAAAAATCAATATATTTATAAAATTTATTAAATTCAGTACAAATTCTTAAAAACGGGTCAGAGTTAGCGTAATTTTCTCTGAATACTTTAACAGCCAGTGGATAAAAATGGCGAGTTGGACGACATGGAACATTGAAAGAAATATTATTTATCAAAAAAACCGAACACACATTTCCTTTTATTAAATTTAAAACAAAGGTGACATTTAACATTATTCTGCGACTTTTTAGGATTGGCAGCTTTATTAGAGCTAGTCTGCTAGAGTACGATGGTAGAGTTAAGGGATCCCATTGTAACCCTCGAAGACAATATAACAAGAACTGTTTTTGTACTGATTCAATGCTATCACAATGAACTTTATACATTGGATCCCAAATTATTGGGCCATATTCCAGAATAGACCTGACCAGAGAGGTGTAAAGATGTTTTGTGATATACGGATCACTAAACTCCTTCGCCCAGCGTTTTATATTCAAGAACAGCTCGTGATTTGTTAGTGGTTGACGAAATATGCTCTGTAAAATTTAATTTACATCCAGTAAAATACCAAGATCGGAAATTACATTCACTTTGTCTAGTGCATGACCATTTAAAATATAATGCACGTTTGTATGACATCTTCGGAAGAAACACATGTGTTTCCACTTTTTAAAGTTCAACTCCATAAGGTTAATATTACACCAGGAACTAAATGCATCTAAGTCTTTTTGCAGAAGAATATAATCAGCGTGACGATCGTATGTGTGAAAAATCTTTACGTCGTCTGCATACAATAGAACTTTTGAGTGTTTAATGATTTTCGGTAGATCATTAATAAACAGGGAAAATAACAAAGGACCCAGATGGCTCCCTTGCGGCACGCCGGATGTAACCGATATTCCTTTGGAAGTATGCGTTTTAAAACGAACGTTTTGAGTTCTGTTTGACAGGTATGAATTAATCCACATAAGGCAATTATCCGTAAATCCCATAAGATCAAGTTTCTTTATTAGAAGTTTATGATTGACTTTATCAAACGCTTTACTAAAGTCGGTGTAAATAGCATCCGTCGATTGACTTATGTTGTTAACTCCAAAAGATTAGTAACCGTTGAACAACCCTTTCGAAAACCATGCTGAGCAGGATCCAGTATAGATGATGCTTGATGGGAAAGGTGATCAGTAACAATTTTTTCAAAAAGTTTAGGTATAGCGCTAAGTTTAGCAATACCTCTGTAGTTTGCAACATTATTTCTGCAACGAGATTTAAATAATGGAATAATAAAATAATCCTTCCACATATTAGGAAAATAACCATACTTCAGTGATATGTTGAAAATTATTGTGAGAGGTTTTGCCAGTGCCATGGCACATTTGTTAAGAACGCAACTCGGAATACCATCCGGACCATATTTATATGAAAATTTAAGCTTTTTTAAACTGTTAAAAACTGTTGATCCATCAAGAAATGGAATTGATATACTTGCAGCTGGATACGGCACCTCTGATAGTTAGATAAGATAGATAAGAGTTGAATTCAGGTAAATTTTCATTAGAATATGTGGTGGAAAAGAAATTTGCAAACAAATTACTTATCGTCAGCTCATCATCAGAATCAAGATTTTGATACTTCATAACGGATGGAAATGCCATTGATCTTTTTTTGGAGTTAACAAACTTGTAGAAAGACTTTTCAAATTTGGTAGATCTTTTTGGAATTTTTAGAATAGTAGGCTATAGCTAATTTTGGTAAGATTGAGCAAATATATTACTTTTGAAATAGTTTTTATTGTAAAAATTACTATTTATACAACGTAAAGAAAATAGAATAGCGCACAAAAACCAAAACTTAAATAATTAGAATCTTCGAGTTCACCGGAGAAGATATAAGTACATCTATTTCTTAAGTCAGTTCTAAGTCAGATAAATAATCTCACCAAAGAATTCCAGTCAGAAAGTTAATGTTAACAATATTTATATTCAAAAATAAATTCTATATTTTAACCAATTTGAGTAATTTTATAAAAAATAATTTGGTCATTAGTGACAATGCTGAAATTGATTGTACAATTGTAAATTTCCACATAGATGTCTTTTGGCTTACTAATTGCAAGTGTATGCATTCAGATATTCACTCAGATAACTTACGAATTGGTTTTAAAGGATTACACACTGTGTAATTTTTTAAGTCATGGCAAATTAACCATATACGGACACCACTACGTCATACAAGACCAAAAAAAAGACCCCTCTCTCCCAGTTTTGCCCAAAGTCCTCCAGATTTTTTTTTATGGGCCCTCAAATATGTGGGGCCTCGATGTCATTTTTGCAAAAAAATGATCATTTACCCAAGCTCATATTTTGCAAACCGTTTGGAATTTTGATATACTCTCTGAGGCAAAGTTGTAGCCCTAGTCATAAAGAACAAAAATTATGAACATATAAAATCAAAAAAACTTCATATTCAAGGTCAAAATCGCAAAAAACTTTAAAAAATTCAATTTTTTTACTTTTTTTCCCTTGTTCAGGTCCATAGGTAGCAAACCGTTCAAAATTCACGGAAAGAATCAACTACAAAAATTAACCTAAGATCTCAGTAAACAACACTCTAGAACATATGAACTTCCTAGGAATGATTCTTAATACCGTTTAGGTAGCGCTTAGGTAGCCGCAAAAGTGAAAAATTTCCCGGCTACCTAAGCGCTACCTAAACGGTTACACTATGTTATAGTAGATTAAAAAATGATAAAATAAAAACTTTTAGCAACGGCAACGTTGTTCAGAATAATAAAATGAAATTGAATCATGCATGGGAAGTAGTAATTACAAATATAGTAAAAAATAATTTTTACCTAATTTGTAAAAATGTAATATAGATTAAATAAATTTGCGGTGTAAAAGCACTATAAATATATAACATTAAATATAAAATAAAGACACCGATGATTACATATTACGAAGATTTTCATAATTTATTCAAATAAAAAACTTAGTCCCAGGTATGGTATCGATACAATATCTTAAAAACATATGAAATGAAATTGTATTTTTATAATAACAAATTTTTTAAAGCAAATTACCAACAACAAACATAAACTATTGTAAAATAAGTTGACGATAAACCCTATAGCATGATAACAGGGGCTTGTGAATTAAACAAGAATGATTCAATTGTACTGTAAGTTAGAATAACAATAAAATATTTTATTAAAGCTTAAAGTCATTTATAATAAAAATTGTACTTTTATTAGGATTTATCAATATTTCATGATCAGGAAACTACAATAAATATCAATATACAAAACATGACCTATACAATTATATGTATTTTATACATAAAACAATAAACAAAATAAAAAACACGACCACTTGTTCTATCTATACATATAATAATAACTTTTAATTTGGGAGGTACCAGGCCCACTGTTCCAACTAATTATGTATTTTGGTAGACTATGCTCATTGGCATATGAGTTACTCGTGCAAAGCCTTAAGGCTCTATATTTTGTAGTTTGCCAGAAACACGGTAATAATTTTTAATTTTGTATGGGAGCTACCATAACCACTTTTTCAATTTAGCCTGTATATAGCTTGACTATGTACGTTAAAATGGGGGTTATTGGTAAACTATGTATCTTAATATAGAGGTTACCGGTGCAAAACTTTACCTATTACTGTTACCAAGCTACATTATGATAAATATTTACTTTGTATGGGAGGTACCCCGTCCACATCAAATATCAAAAAATTAAGTACCCTATTTTACCAACCGTATATCTAATAGCATACTGTAAAAATTTCAAAAAGATCGGTTCACTGGTGTAGGCTGCTGTAATTTTCCGACAAACAAACACATTTTGTGTTTTATATATAGACTAGCTATAACCGGTGCTCTTCGCTACACCCATCCACAAAAAATACAATAAAAACACTTGGAAGAAAAGTATGACCAACCTTTAACGCGAAAACGCACGCTTTTCTCACGTCAAAAATGTTCCCATCAAACCTGTTTTTGATAAACTATACGTATTAACACGATAGGAGGTATAACGCCCGCCATTCAAATTCAGTCTGTGTTTTTTCTGTGTATCTTATTAAGGTGGTTACTGATGCAAAATTCCAAGGCGCTACCTATTGCAGTTCTCTAGAACAGGATAATAATTTTTTACTTTGTATGGGGGGTTCCACGCTCACTGTCCCAATTCAGCCTATGGTTTTCTATAGTATACGCGTGGGTATAGGGTTTACTTGTGCCCACTTTAAAGACCATACCTATGTTCTCTATGTACACAATAATAATTTTTAACTTTGTATGGGGTGTACCACGCCCACTATTTCAAATCAGTGTGTGTTTAACTAAACTATGTACGTTAATATGGCGGTTAGTGGTGCAAAATTCCAAGTCGCTACCTAGTGTAGTTCTCTAGATACAGGATAATAATTTTTCACTTTGTATGGGAGCTACCACTCCCGCTATTCCTATCCAGTCTGTGTTTGGATAAACTATGTACGTAAGTATGGAGGTTATATGTGCAAAATTCCAAGGCGCTAGCTAGTGCAGTTCTCTAGATACAGGATAATAATTTTTCACTTTGTATGGGAGGTACCACTCCCGCTATTCCAATCCAGTCTGTGTTAAGCTTAACTAATATGGCGGTTATTGGTGGAAAATTCCAAGTCGCTACCTAGTGTAGTTCTCTAGATACAGGATAATAATTTTTCACTTTGTATGGGAGCTACCACTCTCGCTATTCCAATCCAGTCTGTGTTTGGATAAACTATCGAGGTAAGTATGGAGGTTATATGTGCAAAATTCCAAGGCGCTAGCTAGTGCAGTTCTCTAGATACAGGATAATAATTTTCACCTTGTATGGGAGGTACCACTCCCGCTATTCCAATCCAGTCTGTGTTTAGCTTAACTATTTACGTAAACATGTCGGTTATTGGTGCAAAATTCCAAGGCGCTAGCTAGTGCAGTTCTCTTGATACAGGATAATAATTTTTCACTTTGTATAGGAGGTACCACTCCCGCTATCCCAATCCATTCTCTGTTTATCTAAACTATGTACGTTAATATGGTGGTTATAAGTGAAAAATTCCAAGGCGCTACCTAGTGTAGTTCTCTACATACAGGATAATAATTTTTCACTTTGTATGGGAGGTACCACTCCCATACAAAGTCCATCTTTCTCCAAACTATGTACGTTAATATAGAGGTTACTGGTACAAAATTTCAAGCTGCTACCTATTACTGTTAGCAAGAAACACGATGATAAATATTTACCTTGTATGGGAGATGCCACGCCCACATCGAATATAAAAAAAATAAGTACTCTGTTTTACCATCCGTGTATTTAATAACAAACTGTAAAAATTTCAGAAAGATCGGTTCACTGGTGTAGGCAGCTGTAGCTTTCCGACAAAGAAACACATTTTGTGTTTTATAGTATTTATAAGCAGTAATGTTGTAATATTTCTGCAGCAAATTCCCTAATTGTCGGCTTGCTTCAATTTTATCTTATGTAATGATGCAAAGCATTGAGAGAAAATGTTTGACTGTAACTTAACTTCTAAAGAATTAAGCTAACAAAATTAGGTATTTATGTTTGAGGTTATTAGCAAATCTTTGTTGTGTTATAGGCCCTTAATCTATAATTATTCTTATATTGTAAACTGTTGCACTTGAATTTAAGAAAATGCACAATGAAATATTTAGGCTTTATGTATGTGTGTGTGTGTGAAAAGATACATCATACATATATATGTATGTATATATCATATTTCTTTAAAAAAAGTCTTTGAGTGCATTTATCATGCTTTAAAATGCTTCTTGGAGCTCCTACACTGCATGAGTAGTAGTGTTTGTCAGTACTAAATACAGCTTACAATAAACATTAGCTTTACTTTTATGTGGGCGTATTTATTTTTGTCTGTTTTAGTAAAATTCTTGTGCAAAGTAAACAATTATTGCATTGGGTGATGCAGCATAAAAGACTATAGAAAATGTAACACAAAATAAAAAATACAATAAAACGAACAAGCAGATACTGCAGAAATAGGCTCATATATACAATTAAAGACTGCAACATACTTTTAAAACATTGAATACAAAATGAATACAAGTGCACTGATGCACTCATTTTAAATTCTCTATGTAAACTGCTTTTAAACCAATTTAGGGTTTGATATGAATTTTAATTTGCTTGAACTTAACAATTTTGTTTGCTTTGTTTCTGTGTCCTTCTTTTAGTTTGCACAAAAATTCAAGTACATGTTAAAAAAAGTGAACAAACATACATATAAAACCATTTCACAAGCATACTCGTATATAAAATTAATAAAAAGAAAAGACATCTTCTTAATTTAAATAATTTCATTCTATTTTAGATATCTCTTACATAAGCACAATTTTTATTTTTATACCCTTCACCGCACTTAGAAAGGGTATAGATAAGTTAGTCATTGCATGTGTAATTTCTACAATATTAAAATCCAACCCCATAAAGTATATATGTATATTATGGATCCTTATAAATAGAGAAGTTGATTTACCCGTGTCCGTCTGTGTTCTCGTTAAATTCAACTTTTGCCCAAGCACACAAAGAGATACAGGGCACACCAATCTGCCAGGCATAGTTTCAAAAATTTCGCTAAAAAAATTCAGCAACATCAAAATACTCAATTCGAGGAAGCGGGAAAATAACCACGCCTACCTATATTTTTAAAATTTTTTTCAGGTTGTTTTTATTTTTTTCGGTTGCTTTTTTTGTTTAATAAATATTATACCGCGAACAGTAGATCGCATGGAGTGCACACAGTTCTCGGGGGATCAAAACCAGGGGCGATTTTTGTTTGTTTTTAGGTTGATACGGTTTTTCTGCTTTGATTTGTATTAAATAGCTTTATAGAAATCTATACACATAGATTTAGCCAATGGACCCATAGGCTGCGCACTCGTAACCAGGAGCTGTTATAAGCACATAAGGGTCAATATGAGGAATTTTTTCAGGATTTTTTTGCTTTATTTTGACCATACTAATTCAATATAGATTGCAGAAAGGTCCTAGATTACAAAACATTTTCAAAACGACATTTTTACACGAAATTAAAAAAAAAAATCAAAATTTCAAAAAATTTGCAAATAAAATTTCACAAAAAATTTCAACCAAATATTTTACAAACAATTTTTGAAATATTTACAAAAATTTCAATGTTTCTATGAAAATGAAAATCATGAGTGTAACATAACATATTTTAATAATTAAGAATATACCTATGAATGTATATAGAGGAACATATTTTTGTAAATGCGTTTGATTCTCTGTTTTAAAACCTAGATGCATGTTGAAACTATAAAAATCGAAAAATTATGATTGCTTACAATACAAACAAATTATAAAAAACGTGAAACAAATTAAACTCATAGACAACATCAGGATACCGACTACAAAATGTCAAAAATAAAATTCAACCGTTTAAAGGTAAGGCCGGTATGACGATTACTAAAAATTAAAGGGTGTTCCGACAGTGACATGTTTTTCACATATAGTGACTTATTTTTTTAATCGTAAAATATAGACTCTTGATATATTCATAGAAAGAGAAATACCATGGTCCGACAGACACATAACTTGTACGTAAATAGCCTTATTTTTTTAAACGTAATAGATAGATTTTTGAAATGTTTACAACAGATGTTGTTCTTCGGCCGCTACAACAATTACTAATGACTAAAGGATGGTCCATCAGTGACATGTTTTTCACGTATATTACTTTATTTTTTGAACCGCAATAGGTAGGTGCCTAGTGATGCAATTTTTGTGAATATGTCTTTAACTTCAAAATTCAATTTTGCCCCACAAGACATGAAAATATTAACAACTTGAATTTTTAAAGTTGTACTAAACATAGAACGTAACCCTACATGTTTGATTCTAACTCGCACTTGACTGATTTATTTATATAGATTTTATTTAGATAATTTTTTTCTTTATATTTTGCCTTCATAGTCATAGGGAATTTGCTCAACATCGACCACGAACAACTGCAACGTTAGAAATAACATTTCTCCAGTGTGTTAAACTGTATCATTGATACAACTACTAAGTCTCCCACTTTGATAAATCCACCACCTATTATAAAGCCTAGGATTAAAATAACACCTCCTAGGATAGTGGAAACTATTGCCGCCACAAAAAAACTGCCAAATGCCAAAACCTTTCGGGAATAATGGAAGAATGACATTCTTGTTAAATTCGCGAAAAAGGGAGATCTTAAAGGTTGTTCTAAATGGAGGAGTATATTTGTGTTACCAACCGTTGCCAAAATAATTGCAAAAATATTATTAAATCGCATTAAGGAACACTTGGAATAAACTATCAGCTCCTGTCAAGCCGGCTTTCGCAGTGCTTCCTCTTGCGCGGACCACATAATCTCCATGCGCATTATGATTGAACAGTGCGCTGAGTTCAATTCCAAACTGTATCTTTATGATCTGTTTATGGTTAAATGTTGAGTGTGCCAGGGTTGCATATTCATATCTATTTTATTTCTAGTGGTTATGGAAGACGTTTTCAACGATATTGAAAATAAAGGACAAGGAATACAATGGCAATTCAACAATCATTGCCCTAACTACCTGTCTTATGCGACGATAATTGTTTACTCTCAAACTAACTTATTGATCTTAAGCAAAGAGCTGTCAAACTCTAGGAAAAGCTGTAATATATAGGACTAAAGATAAATGCATCCAAAAGAAACACAAAACACAGTATCGATACAACAACAGTTCCAATGACCTTAAACAGCCAAACATTTCAGACAACTGACCAATTCTGCTATCTAGGATGCGAGTTTACTGCAAATGGGAAAACCCAACTCGATGTAGTCACAAGAATAAGACCGTATCAGCTATTGGCATACTATTCCCAATCTGTCATAGTAACAAAATCAAACAATCCACAAAGCTGAGAATTTTCGAGTTGTCAACAACAACCTACTAATACAAATTGGCTGATAATGCCAACATATGACTAACACATGTGTACCAACATAACAAAATGTTGATAATCGAATGCACACAGCCCGCGAAAATTCAAAATTTGTCCTTTTCTTTTAAACAATTAAATAAAATATTTGACTTAACTGAAATAAAACTTTCAATTTCTTTAACTCTCTTAATAACAATCTTCAAGTTCCGTATCTATTCTTTACTTAATTTTCTGCTTATTAGAAATGCTTGTTTTGAAAATTTTACGAATTCAATTTCTAAAAACATTTGTACATACGGTTACATAAGTATTTTAAATATTTGAAATTGTTCTACTGGGATTTGCCACATAATTGTACATATTAAAATCGCTTATATAATTGTTTTGTTATTTTCTTTCATCTATTTAAATTTGTTTTTAGCATATGGGCATTTCCATAGAAAGGTCCACTCACCCTGATCGAAAAGTTAAACGTTAACCAACAGTTTTTTCTGTCCTGTATTATTGAAGAGAAATTTTCAAAATTAATTAAATTACAGAGTTCAAAGATTTCCTTAGCTGCGCTTATGATAATTGGGCTGGAAAGTTAAAGTTCTCGTTTTGGTTGGTTTTGTTTTATTTTTAAGGGTATCTTCTCTTTACAATTTACATGTCTAAGAGTTATTGCGAAATTCTATTCTTACCGCAAAACTTTTGCTACAACAAATATCAATAGCGGTAAAATTTTGATTTGCTTCTAATGGAATTCTAAGATAACGTTACGCCAGACAAAAAAGCATTTATGTGTGAAATTTTGTATTTTAACAAAGATTAATAAAGTAAACTAATTATAATAAAAAACGTTTATTAAAGGAATAGTTAATTTTTTATTAATTTTCAAAGGTGTGTAACGTCACGCCATATTGTGAGAAATTTCCTTGCATGATGATATGTTTATTATAAATTTACATTTAATTAATTTCTCAAGTAAATCAGATTCGCATAGCCTTTGCTTAGGCCCATTATTATAACGGGCTAATAGCTAACGTTTGGATTTTGTTGGAGCGATAACTAGATTTTCATTATTATAAGAAAGCTGAAAGCAACCCTTTACTATCACGTACTTTAAGGCAAGTTATATTGGCAAGTTATAATAATGGGCCTTCAATTTTCATAATAATTGTAAGAAAGCCATTGACGAGCTAGTTGAGCACTAGCGCAATAGCTGTATGAATATGCTTACCCTATAATAATCCATTCCGATTTTTATATTTTTTGGAAATAACTATTTCGTATTTCTTTCATAAAATCTTTATTTAATAAATTTCAAGAAAAGAAATTGGGCATAGTTAGATGTTATATAGTATTTTTGTTATATAGTATTTTAAATATAATTTTTAAATATAATAAATATATAAATTGTTGTAGTAAGGTTTAAGTTCGTATAATTCTTTCTAAGTCGAAAATATATTATTTTAAAATTTTCTAAGTAATAAATATTTCGACTAATAAGACTTAAATGTTCAGTAAAACAAATTTGTTTATTTATTAATAAAATTTATGGGAATTTCAATATTAATTATTTAATATTATGCTAATTTCCCATAACGTTTTATAATAAAAATGCAATTTATTTGTTGGTGGAAAAGAGCTAGTCCCTATACGTATTTCACTGGTTGCTCAGGCCAGATCATCAGGAAACTTTTTCCTAATTTTAGAGAAGCCAAAAATACCTGATGATCTGTCCTGAGCAACCACTGAAATACGTATAGGGACTAGCTCTTTTCCCCCAACAAATAAATAGCATTTTTATTATAAAACTTTGTGGGAAATTAGCATTTTTTTTTTTTTTAAATTTTATAAATTTGAAACATAAATATGTATTATTTTATTTTATACAAAAAGTTTTGCCCAATTCGCAGAGTTTTGGTATTTGGTAATCCAAGTCAAAATCATCTTACGTTTTTTTGTAACATTAAGTCAGCATATATTTTTGCTTATATCTTCAAATCCTTAGGGTCGATTGTTGTAATTTTTTTTACTGAATATTGCGATCTATATAATTAATAGACAAACGAGTTTTTTGTAATCCCCTTTACATCCGTAATACTGCACCGAATTTAGATGCTTTTAAGGCTGTTTCTACACAAATGTGCACAATCTTAATTTTATTTAAATCGGTTCAGTATATTAGGAGTAATACGACTATCAAGTTCTTACTAACACCAATAAACAAATAGATGTTCTTCACTTTGCTGCAAGTCGAAAACAAGTAAATTTCAAGAGAAACACGTGAACTTTTGTGTTTAAGCATGGCCATACTTTTGCTTCCAAGTGTTTATTTTATTTTCTTTTTTAATTATATCTAGCACTTAATTAATTTGCAAATATAAAAATCCTTTTTGACTTTTAATGTGTACCAATCAAGCTGTTAAGCCCTACCACTAATCGCTTGCTGAATATGTTTAAACACTTTTTTTATATCATAGTCATTGTTTTTTGCAATGTAGTAATTGTTTAATCAACCAACAAAAATGTTTCAACAAAACTACATTTTGTTCAAGAAGTGTCAACAAAGTTTTTATGTTCCTCTTTATTGATCTCATTGTACTCGCTTAGCTTAGCTTACAAATTTGCATTTTGTGTGCCAACAGTAAACAAATACAATACAAACAACAACGACTCAAGCAAACCAAGTAAATACATTCTTATATATGTATGTACTTCCATACGTAAAGAATTTTTCATATGCGTGCCTGACGGTCTGAAGTGATTTTCCTGTAATAATAAATATGTATGGTGCAATAACAAGGTAAATTCCAAAGTTTTTATTTTAAAGAGGATTTATAATATATTTTTTTATTGCATTTATTGTATACTTGCTAATACGTTTACTATCGTGGCGTAGGATGATTATTTTTGGTTTAATTACACTGTCCAACAAATTAAGACTTTTTGAATGGAACAGAATAGCGACCCCATAATTCTGAAAGTGTATGTTGAGTAGATCATTTTTGTAGAACAAACTTATGGTCCAGCACGTCTGAGTTTTTTTTTACAGTGGGTCAAAGTTTTAATTTTTTGGTCGAAGGGAGCATTATACTATATGAAAAAAATGCCGTAAGTTAATGTCTGAGAGAATTCTTATGATTAGAGTTGTATTGTGGAATTGTATGAGGATTATTTTTGTGGAAGATCTTAACCCTCTAACTGGTCTCTTTATGGGTCAATTTGACCCTTTTTCGAGAAAATCAAAAAAATATCTTTTAAAAAAGGACATTTAAGGATTAAAATATTCTGCGAAAATATTTGCCGGAAAATTTCAGTGAGGGTCACCAAAGACACCAATGTTGTAAATAAATCTCTTTACGCTTAATTAGTAAAAGTATACAGCAACATCTACAAAATAGGTCATCTATCGGATATGCAAAAGACAGCATTTGACTTTATGCAGCTGATTATATCAGAATTCCTTGGAAACTCAAAAGCACAAAACTATGCAGAAAATATTGAAAGCATGCTAATCGGTTTTAACAATATTGGCGTTAAGATGTCACTAAATCTGCATTTTCTGCACTCTCATCTCAATTTTTTTAAAGAAAACCTTGGAGCGGTTTCAGATGAACACGGTGAAAGGTTTCATCAGGATATAAAGGTATTGGAAGAAAGATTCAAAGGGAAATCCCAAAGTGTAATGCTTGCTGAATACGTATGGGGCTTGTACAGAAACCTTGACCCATCGGAACATTCACGTCAAGGTAAATACAAGAAAGCATATTAATCCATTGTCATACTACTGTTATTTCCCAATTCCCTTTTACTCGAAAATTTGAAGCAAATAAATAAATATGTATATACTATAATAAACCACTATTAAAACAAAATTATAAATTTTTTATAGAAGTTGGCGTGTAATTTTGCCGATTAATCATAAAGAGCTTTATTTACAACAATGGTGTCTTTGGTGACCCCCACTAAAATTTTCCGGCAAACATTTTCGTAGAATATTTTAATCCTTAAGTGTCCTTTTTTAAAGGATATTTTTGATTTTCTCGAAAAAAGGGTCAAATTGACCCATAAAGATACCATTTAGAGGGATAAGATCTTCCACAAAAATAATCCCCATACAATTCCACAATACAACTCTGACCATAAGACCATAAGACCTGACCAGACGTGCTGGACCATAAGTTTGTTCTACAAAAATGATCTACTCAACATACCCTTTCAGAATTATAGGGTCGCTATTCTGTTCCAAAAATGCTGTTGGACAGTGTTATTAAAGCTACCCACCCATACACGACATGTTTTTTACATATGACTTTTTAACTGTGTGAGTCAGATGTGGTTCTGTATGTCACAAACGCACATGTACAATTACGTCTGACTTTTCACTATACAGACACCCAAGCCATTCGGTTGCAAAATAACTTGTTGCCGCCCTGAATTATTTTCGTGTGGGCTACAGAATTACTGGCTATTTATCCATTTTTAAGTTTTTTTTACTATAAGTCTAAAGAATTTAAAATTGCATTAAGTGGTGAAGCAAGATTTAAATAATTCTTATCAAACATACAAAATTAGTTTAAAGCAGTTTCAGATATGGCTCTTGTAAAATATTACCTTTAGCCGGCTAATGCTTCCGCCAATGGTTAACCACCCTTGATTGTTTTCACACAGCAAAGGTTCTTGGCAACACTGAAACACTGTTAATGTCAGATGGTTTGTCAGATAAAATGAACATGCTCTAAATGAAATTTTGTCAGATGACTTTTCACATGTATTTTATAGAGGCAATGTTTTAACAGCCCCAATCGACATGTTTGTGTTTTATAGTGGGAAATTTGACATGTCAGATGTTAAAAACATGTCGTCTATGGGTAACTTAAGTTCAGTGTTAAGTTGCTGCAGTTCAGCATTGTCAATTTAGCATATTTAAAGTCAAATACAACAGGTAAAAATGTACACTAATTTACACTGGTGCTAATGATTTCCTAAGAGAACTATGAACTTTTCTTTTTTTTAATGGTTTAATGGTGAAGCAGTCTAGAAGTGATGGACAAGAATACTTCGTAATAAGCGAACTACATAACTCTACCGACAACTCTCCTAAAGCAATAGCCCCTCGAAAGGAGGACCAAAACGAAATACATATGTAATCGCGATGAAGTTAGCAGGATAACTGCATACGCAATGGGCGACGGAAATGTTAAGAAGCATGTGGTCAAGGTGAAATTCAAGGAAGACGACATTAGCAGTCAATGGTTATGGAAAATGTCCTACATTTGCTAACGTAAGGCTTAGGACTATGGCCAGACATATATTAAGTGTAGAGGCTGTGGATGACCTTACCCTAACTCGTATAAGCCTAATATTAGCATTGACGAAGGACCTAGTGATAAGGAAGAAGGTTGACAAACACGGGTCAACATTCTGAAATCACTGCAAATGCGGTTAAAGGCATGTAAGCTAAGTATGGTAGACTTGAGTTACCAATCGGGTAACAGAAATTATTCAAAAAGAAAGGAAGTCGAGAATAGACTTGTATAGTTTGCAGTCTGCTTCGGTATCCCTCTTCCTTATAAAGATATTGTAAGAATAAAATAACATTTTTCTTTAATGTGATAATTTGTTTTTTAGAATATTAAAAAATTTATTTTATCGACGCTAGAAGAATGGATCGAATTTTTTAAATGAATGGTTAGTATATGCAATAAGAAGAAGTATATGCAATAAGGAGAAGATTTTTTTTATTGAGCGCTATGTTTGATAGTCATAATGTAACGTGATTATTATGTGAGAGATCGAAAGTTGACAGATGAGAGTTAGTAAACATGGAGCATTGCACGGTAGAACAAAAATTATTATAGAAATGGTGAAAGTTTAATTGCCACTACTTGTAAAGTGCGTCCAATGATCGGTTAAAATAACAAAATCATCTAGTGTGAAAATAATAATCTAAAAATTCAAAGGTACTGGATCATTTAGTGATATTAAACGAAACGAGCTCGTAGCGGTCGTTCAGAACAAAACATCACGGCAGTTCACTAGAGTGTGACAGAAAGTCAATTCGCCATCGGACACAAGAATTGGACATTTCAACAGACACTTTTCAGCGAATTCGCTTTAAAGATTTAAAGCTGTATGCCTACAAAATGCCTACAAAATCCAAATCAACAACTTCTGCCAGTATTATGAAGAGCAAAGAGAATTTACAAATTGGATCCTTGAGGAACCTGCTGGTTTTTCAAAATAATTTTCAATGATGAGCCTCATTTTCACCTCGATGGCTTCGTCAATAGACAAAACTGTCGTATTTGGTATTTAGAAAAACCACGAATGACTCATCAGAAGGCAATGCATTCACAATGGGTCACTGTATGGATTGTATTATGGTCTGGAGGAATATTTGGACAGTTTTCCGTTGGAAATGAACACAGTTTCTTGTACCTAATTTGGAGGCTACTGATCCTGACAACATGTTGCTTAAGCACTGCGGTGCCACATGCCCTGAAACATTGTTGATCTTACACGAGTTTGCTCCAAATCTTTAAATGGATTTGGTGAACAAAATTGACCTCCACACTCTTGCGATTTAACGCTTTTAGACTTCTGGCTATGGGGTTATCTGTCACAGGTTTATGTCAATTAGCCTGCTACAATAGGAGCATTGAAAGTCGAAATTAAACGCTGTATCAATGAAATACCACCACATGATTTAATAACGTTATATGCTAGCAGCCCTGGCGTCCATTTACAAGATATTTTGTTTCATACATAATTCCCAAATCTATATTTTCTAAATTAATAAATATTTCAATACTACAGAAAACCATGTTTTATTAAACACTGAAATCTTGTAGTCTTATTGAAAGCACTTTAGTGGTAATCTTTGGGTATAGAAGGATAGAATGGAGGCACATACATGATTTAAGAATTTAAGACAAATGTGGTACGATTAATATAAATAATCTTTGACCAACTATTTTGATCGAGCATAAAACCAATATTTTCTCTGCTTTAGCCAATAAATGAAGGTGTAAAAAATATGTTAGCAGAACTTACAATTATCGAAGTTCAAAATATATGGAATTTTTCAAAAATTTTTCAAGAAAAATAAATTGGAAAATCTTTAAAAATATTTTTCTTCATACCCAAAAGCGTTTAAAAGTTCTCATCGTTAAAAGGTTAATAAAAATTATTAGATATTTTGGCATGAAGTACGGTATACTTAATATTAAGAGTCAAGTACATTGCACTCGTGTCCATAGTCATATTGTTGGATATTGCCGTTAAAAACGGTGTATCTTACACAGTCGTATGTCGTACAGAAATATACTTATAAACACTTCAACACTTCAATGGCAGCTGTTGCCGCAAGTTTGATAGTGTGATTGTAAGAGAAACAAGACAAGCAAAATTGTTTAATATAATCATCATCAGCATCGCCAGCACTTGAACTACAACATTTTTAATGTTGGTAAGTTTGGCTTTCAGCGGTATAAAGTGGTTCCTTGTATGGCACATGTGGTATAAAGTAATTATTCTGCTGTTTTGCCCTTATTATCACTTCTGCTTCCAGCATATACTTACAGCACAAACAAACTAAGTAACCTATTTTGAAGGTTGTGTATATAACATACATATGTAAAGATTTCATTATTATATTGCATTTATGTTAGTATTAAGGTGAAAGTACATAATGTTTTTATTGTTAGGTGAAAGAAAATAACCCATTTGACGCTTAGGTTATAGACTTATTTTATATCATTTATTATATAAAATATTTGGAAAATATAAAATGCTAAAAATATTAAGTCGTTAACTTTAGAAGTCAGTCATATGAATGAAATGTTGGTTATTAGACCGAATTAAATAAACTGAAGGTCTTTGCAAGGGCTTGCACATAACAGGTAGACTCTTGAAATTTTCACAGTTGGTGTATTACTAAGGCGTCTATATCAAATAGTAAATATTAAAGGGTATTTCTTTAATGTATTTGGCCTTATTTTTTTCAACCGCAGTAGGTTAACTCTTGAAATTTGTACAGAAAATGTGTTGCCACGGTCCCTATGACAATTACTAAAAATTAATGGGTGTTTCTTCAGTGACATGTTTTTCACGTATATTGCCTAAATTTTTGGCTGCCAATAGGTAAGCTCCTGATGTTTTTCACGGTTACTGTAATTTGTGGGTTATCCCTCTGATGTACGGATGAGAGAAGCAGTGTCCCTCCTCTTAGTCGAATGTAACCAGGTTCAGTTAGTATGTTACGGGCCAGTGGATTCGGATGAGTTTCAAGCTTCTTTAAATAACTTATGGCAAGTTTCGGTATTTCTGCTTTAACTGATGGCACGTTTAGATCTTTATGGATGTTCGAGTTTTTTATATACCAAGGAGCAGATGTAATTATACGAAGAATCTTATTTTGGCGCCTTTGAATTTTTTCTACGTTGGTAGCTGAGGCAGTGCCCCATAATTGAATGCCATAACACCATATTGGTTTTAGAATTGACTTGTATAATAAAAGTTTGCAATCTAAAGCTAGAGTAGAATTTCTGCCAATTATATAGAGCGTGAATATTAATGTCCGCTATAGCAAAAAATATAAAAAATAAAGGGTGTTGCGAAAGTGACACAAATTGATGTATGTATCTTTAGTATTGTTGAACAAATAATAAAAGCAAAAATTAAAGGATTTTTCGATAATAAACCGATTTTGCATATATAACTTTACACAGATTATATTTTACAATATCTGCCTAAACGTTATAGGCAGATACTTGATATTTACTCATGGTATATAGTAGTATGCTCTAGTATAAAAAATAATTAAAAATTATAGGGTACCCCAAAAGACGTGAAAAAATTAACAACTTGTACTTTTGAGGTTGTACTGAGCACTTGTTTGATTTATTTTAATAATAAGGCGATAAAAGGACATACATATATACATACAGTTGCTACACAATTTGATAGAAATACCTTGTTATTTAAATTAAAGAAATTTTCAGTATTATAATTATTATTGAATAAATGCATTTTTGCATTTATGTTAAAAATATTACAAATAATTGATAATAATAAATAATAAAATAATTATAAATATTAAGATGATAAATATTTAGTTTAAAAAAAATTTACAAATATCTGCTGTACAATACATTGGGAAAAAACAAAATGGTGGTAATATTTCTACTGTGATACAACGTGAAGTGCGGTTGTTGGATGTCATAAAAAGGTAAATGGTAGAAGGACCTTTTGAGGTTTGCGACGACGGCCACATGACTGCTACTCACTTCGGAGCGAATAAAATTCTCCGCCAGCCTGACTAAGCAGTAGCCTTGTCTATCAGCTTGCGATTAGTTGTTGAAACCAATAATAATATTCTGAATCAACGTCTGCATTTCTTAGCTGGTGTTAGCCTACGGTGCGTCGTGGTCTATCCTGTTCAGTTAGGTTGCGTAAAGTTCTGGCCTGTCTGGCCAAAGACCGACTTTGTTCTGCCTTTCTCCGCCTCCAAATAAAACTCAAATGCTTAGGTATACCCCAATTACTTAAAAGTAGAATAAGATTTTGACGTAATTAATAGAGATGCCAAGATACTCAATTGCACTGCTTTAACACCGTTCAAAAGGAACATGCATATCAATGTTGCCATGGCAAGGCTTCAAAAAATATCACTTTTTATAATACAACATACCTGTGTTATTTGAAATAATAAAAATATAATAAAACTTATTTTTCCGCTAATTTGTTTAACCTTCACTTTATCGTCTTCCGAAATACGTTTTTAGTAGTTTGAAACCCATGGACAAGAAAAAAGTGTCAATATATTTTTGGCCAGGTTTTCGGTGAAAATACCACTCTGTGCGATGGTGGTCAGTAAACACTTTTTCACATTTTGGTGTTGTTGCTGAGTTGTTTGATTTTTTCACGGCAGTTGAGTAATTTTATAGTTCACAGCATAAGTGTTGATAAGTGTTTAAAATACCAGTTATCTGGAAAAGCAATTTCCCAAAAATGCATATGTTATGTTAAATCACATTAAAATTGCACAGACCACACTGCTTCGAGAGTAATATGTACATTACGTTTCCTCTGTGTAAATTATTAATGACATTTATTTACTTTTACTTCATTATATTTAAATTTAAAATATGTATTTTAATTTCTTTTGTAACAAGTTCCTTCTTTATTTTTATATCCTTCACCACAGGTGGAAAGGGTATATATAAGTTTGTCATTGCGTGTGTAATTTCTACAATATTCATTTCCGACCCCATAAAGTATATATATTCTGGATCCTTATACATAGAGAAGTTGATTAAGCGATGTCCGTCTGTCCGTCTGCCCGTGTTAGTGTGGTAATGTCATTTGCCAAGGCACCAGAAGAGATACAAAAAATTTAAGCACACCAATCTGTCAGGCATAGTTTCGAAAATTTTGGTATTGCAATTCAGCAACATCGGATCATTCCTTTGGAGGCTACGGGCCTCCGTTTTTACGTTTTTTTTAATTTTTTTCGGCTTTAATGATTCTGTTTTGCCTTTTTTGTCAAATAAATATTAGACTGCGACAGGTAGATCGCAAGGAGTGCATACAGATCTCGGGGGATCAATAACCCCCTGCGAGGGACGATTTTTGTTTGTTTTTAGATTGGTAGGGTTTTTCTGCTTTGAGTTTTATTAGAGACCTTAATAGAAAGCAATACGCATAGAGGTAGCCAATGGATCCACAGGGTACCCACTGATAAATAGGAGCAGTTAAAAGGGCCCCCCATGTGTCAATATGAGGAAATTTTTTTTTTGTCTGACCATTCTAACCTAATATAGATTGCAGAAAGGTCCTAAATTTAACAAAAAAATTTCAATAAAATTTAAAAAAAAAATGTTTGAAAAAATTTTTTTAAAAAAAAATTTTAAAAAGATTTTTTACAGAAAATATTCGAAAAAAAAATTTAAAAATTTTCCAAAAAATTTTCGAATAAAATTTTACAAAAAATTTTTACACACAATTTTAGAAAAATTAAAACAAAAATTTCAATATTTCTTAGAAAATGAAAATCATGACTGTAACATAACATATATTTAATATTAAGAATATACATATGTATGTATGTATGTATGTATGTATGTATGTATGTATGTATGTATGTATGTATGTATGTATGTATGTATGTATGTATGTATGTATGTATGTATGTATGTATGTATGTATGTATGTATGTATGTATGTATGTATGTATGTATGTATGTATGTGTGTATAACATATTTTTTTAAATGCGTTTGATTTTTTTTAAATGCTTTTGATTTTTAAATAGATGATATCTCTGTTTTAAAACCTAGTGCATTAAACACATAGACATCATCAGGATACCGACTACAAAATGTCAGAAATAAAATATACATGTAAACGATTATTTTGAAGCCAGCAAAGCTACATGGCTACACACCCGTTGTGGCTGTCATCAACTTAGGCTAATTTCTATTTTATTCAACAAAAGAAAATATCACACAATTGTAAATTACAAATTCATATACAAACAAAAAGTTTTGGAGGAAATATTTATAAAAGTTTTGGAGGAAATATTTGTCTTCTATTTCTTTAACTCATGAATAATGATTTGTTTTCATACGACTTTATTTAAGTAAAGAGTCAACAATATGGATAATGCTGTACATGTCTGTATAAATAAAATCACCGTGGTGAAGGGTATAGAAGATTCGGCACGGCCGAATATAGCACTTTTACTTGTTTTCTTACAAGTTCATTTCATGCAATGAATTTGAGCACTAACTACCCCCATAGAAAAAAATACATTATATAGAAGGAACAAAAACTAAAAGAAAAAGAAAAGAAAAGGAAACAAAAAATAATAGCTAAGAGAATTCCACAAATTTAAATGTTTTTTATAAAAAAGTTCGTAACATTATCAAAGAAAATAAAAGTAGTTTTTTCATTATGAAAGAAATAAATGTCATGGTTTTACAAAAGACTAATTAAATACACACCTCTCATTTATAACATACTATATTCGTTGAAAAATAAGAGATACAAAATAAGAGCTCAACATCTGGCAGGAATTGTAGTTAAAATTAAATTAAAAGTCTTCTTTTGTTGTGTTTCAGTTTTCATTTCTAAATTCTAAATTTTGCATTTTTGGTAGACCCACAAAAATTCATGAACATTCACACACAAATGAATTTGCCAAAAGTGTACTAGTATTTATTTAATAGAAGTTTAAAGGGAAAATACATGCTCTTAGTACTCTTGCAGTTAAGTTTAATAAAGAACAGATCAATTTTCTATAATTATTTTGTGGTCTGCGCAATCTTTTATTCAGTATTAAAATTTTCAGTCAAAATTACTTTGTTTCCTTAAAAGGAAACAAAAATTTTAACGTATATTGTTTATTATAATTTCCCTATAAGAAATGGATGATTGAAACTAACACATAAACAATGGAAACTTACACATAAACAAAAATAAGAAATGAACGCAGGTACGTTGTTTTCCTCTTGCACATATGCGAGAGTAAAACAACTACTGTGTGTGGCAAAGTTGCTTTTTTTAACACACACAGCAAGTCGCAAATCTATACATATAATAAAATAGTAACTCATTTCTGTCTGTCTGTCTATTTGTCTCTTTTTCGTTTGTATTCGCATCACGTAAAAACTACTGGATGGATTTTAACAAAATTTTGTAAGGAGTTACCTTAGCATCCTGGTTCCAATATAGGATACCTTTTTCGCAAAAAATACCTCCTTTCCAAGAGATAATAAAGAGAAAAATTAGTAAAAGTAGCCGATTTTTTTTTGATTATTTTTAAAAGCGGGATATTTTAAACGCGGTTGCACAACAGATAGCACTGTTTTAAAATAATGACAACATATTGATTACTTACTGTCAAATATGCAATTCAATAAAATTTGTATTTGATTTGCATTTTTACTTTATGGAATTACATTGTTGTTAAAATATTTGAAACACCTTTTACAGAGCTTAACAATAATTTTTATAATTTTATAATTTTTTTTATAAATTTTGGAATATTATCCAGGGATGGGAAGCTTTATATATAGTAAATACATAAACCATAACTGAAGCACTATAAAAGTAAGAGTCTAACAATTGGTGTGGAATACTTTCAAAACCAAATCGAGCAAAATATTTTCAGGACGCCCACTACGTAGCGGGCACAGCTAGTCTATCTATCTTCTATACAAATAAAATTAAATGTTGTTCGTTGATAATCGCATCACTTAAAAGTGGTTGCACCGATATGGCCAATTTCTTTTAATTTTTACCATAACCCAACTTAGGTTTTTATGAAAAGAAAAATTAACCACGCCCAATTTTTAAGTAGGTAGGGAACTATAATAAGTAGATCTATAAAATTTTGCACCAGTAACCCCTTTATTAATATACATAGTTTAAACAAACACAGGATGAATTGGAATAATGGGCGTGGTACCTCCGCAACAAAGTGACAACAATTATTATCGTCTACCTGTTGATCTGCAATAGGTAGAGTCTTAAAACTTGGCACAGGTAATCCACAAACTAATGTTCATAGTATAAAAAAACTCAGAGCAGATTAGGACGGTGGGCGTGGTACTTCCTATACAAAATAAAAAATATTATCGTGCACCTAGAGAAATACAGTAGGTAGAGTCTTGAAACTGTGCACAAGTAACCTAACAGACTAATGTGTGTAGTATAGCAAAATAAAGAATGGTGGGTGTGGTACCTCCTATACAAAGTAAAAAGTTATTATCGTGCACCTAGAGACCTGCAAAACCAGATTATTTGAGGGGAATCAAACCAACCACCCCTATACTAATGGAGACTAACAGGGTTCCGTAGCGGGTTTTTAAGTCGTTTAATAATTTATTTTTTTTTAAATCCTTACTTACGGTAGCATGAATTGATCAGTGTTCAAAATTCTGGTTATCACGAAAAGAAATTTACAAGAAATGTATCAATTTTTTTAATTATCTTAAGTATTATTTTTGAAAATGCAAAAAAGTTGGTTTCCTAATTACAAAGATGAAAGTGATAAGTGGGAAACATATACATAACGTTTCTTTTATGAAAATTGCTTAATTTAATTACTTATTATTTACTTGTACTTTATCATTCTTTAATTAAAATCATTTTAAATTTTTTTTCTTTAAAGGAGCCGTTCCTCCCACAAACTTTTCTAACAAGATCACATTCTGCAATCAATTTGAACGCTAATGACCAGCATAGAAAAAAAGATGTAAAACGAAAAAAAATACTATAAGAGATTGAAGGAGAAAAAGGGGAAGGAAAAGAAAAAACGAAGTAGAAATAAAAATTACATTTTTAATTATCATCATTAATATACTCGTACTTTACTTTGTTGATTAAGTAAAAGCATGATAGGATTATAAACCGAAACTTGAGATGTGTGCTGTTAGAACTAAGAAAAAGTAAATAATTAACGGAATTCAAGCAATTTAAATATTTAAGTTAAAAATCCTGATAATATTAAAAAAAAGAACTCAGAATAGTTTTATCCTTAACAAAGAAATAAATGCGGCAGTTTTAAAATGAAGTAATTGAAAAATAAAGAGATGCATAATAATTGCCATTGTTCAACAGAGCTCAACATCTGCAAGGATTTGTTGTTTAAATTCAATTGTAAATATTCTTTGGTAGTGTTTCCATTTGCACTTCCCATTCGTATGCACTTTCCTGCGTTCACCAAAATTTACTAAAGTGTATTTTTTATGTTGACCCAACTTGCACTCCCAAATGAATTTAACTAACGAGTACAAGTATTTGTTTAATACAAGTAAGTATTGCATAGATATGTATATATCTATCTTTTAAAGGAAAATATTTAACAGTAAGTAATTCATATTTTGTCATTATTTTAAAACAGCGTCATCTGTTGCGCAACCGTGTCTCAAATATCCAGCTGTCAATACATATTTTGTGGTTGTTTTAAAATAGTGCCATCTGTTGCGCAACAGTGTCTAAAATATCCAGCCTTCAGTTCATATTTTGTGGGTATTTTAAAACAGCGCCATCTTTTGCGCAACCGTGTTTAAAATATCCCGCTTTCAAAAATAAAAGATGCCTTAAAGTATATTTTAATCGTTTAAAAATCGGCTTACTTTTACTGCTTTTTCTCCACTTTCTCTTGAAATTAAGATATTTTGGCGAAGAAAAGGATCCTATATTGGAACCAGAATACTAAGGTACCTCCCTCCTCACAAAAGTTTCTTAAAATCCATCAGTAGTTTTTACGTGATGCGAACACAGACAGGAGGACATATGAGACAGGAAATGTGTTACTGTTTTTTTATATGTATCGATTAGTCTAGTAGGTCAGTTAATTTCAGCTTTTAAGCAAGACAATGTTTAAGTTTATTAAGTTACTCTAAGCTTAAAATTGCCCAACTGTTTTAAGTTAAAATTGTGTATTGATAATAGTTTTTTATTTATACTTAGCCGACAGTGTGCAAATTGTTTTTATTTTTATATGAAATTTCTTTTGGGGAAATTTTTTAACACGTTGTTTATTTGCTATTGTGTTTCATAAACACCCTGATCTCTTGTTATACATGTAAAATAATATTGTAAAATTCCTTCATGTTAAGGCTTGCTGTACGTATATTTCATTGAAGTCATTCAACAGGACAATTCAACTCATACAAGTCTAGTTATTGTTCATTGAACAACTGCATTCTGTTGTGTCTGGTGCTCTTAACCAACGGATTCATGCAGCCAGTCAGCCTTAAAACTGCAACTGTGATTTCCGAAAATAAAATTCAAAATATAATGGCCTTTATTGTTTTTCGTGTTGATGATGCCTTGTAGCATTTACATTTTTAGTCCATGCAACTTCTGTTTAAAACGTTGTACAATAAAAAGGAGGCTAACAATTTTGTATGTTTTGTTCTTATTAATTTGTGACCTGTAAATGTTTAAATCTACGATATGCTTTAGGCAATAAAGTTATAAAATGAAATTTTTTTTTAATTTTTTTATTTACAAAATTTTTAAAGAATTTTTTTCGACTTAAAATTTTTATGAACTTAAAAAGAAATCGTTAACGACTTCAAGAATCATTCATTGCACATACATATGTATTTGTATTTGAAAACTTAAAATTTCTATTCTTTTTCAAGATTGTTTGAGTTTAATTTCGATTTTATAAAATGTTTATAATGTTTACCTTTATAAGCAAGTAGTGTGTTTTACCCGGCGTTGCCTGGGTCTACTCTTAGAGACCGCACAAATAAAATGACGATCGAAGCAACGACTGAAAAGATTCAGCTCAATATTCCAATTAGAAAGACAAAATGTCATTATACACATAAGACATTACGATACATGGCTTGGTAACTTTTCAAATGATAACCAAAAATCAATATATATAAAAATGAGGGCATTTTGTTGATATTTGTATGGGAATATATAGGAAAATTTCAATTTATCTCCGTAACCACTATGCCGATTTCGTGCAAACTTCATACAAACCATCTACAGACTATCTCCACCGTACTCTACTTTTGGCTAAAATCGGTCGATCAGTTTCCGCAGTAAGTGGTGACATCAAAGTATACACTTCTTTTTATATACATATATAGATATAGATAAAAGAATAAAAATTTTGAATTTTTGCCAGTTGATTTTTAATCATAATTCTCTATGTAGGTAGGAAGAATTTAGAAGGCAGTAATTTAAATATAAACAATATACGTCAAACATAAGGCGATGTCTTTTTATTTTTTAAGCTGTATAAATTCAAATC
This sequence comes from Phasia obesa, assembly GCA_949628195.1. Taxonomy (NCBI): domain Eukaryota; kingdom Metazoa; phylum Arthropoda; class Insecta; order Diptera; family Tachinidae; genus Phasia; species Phasia obesa. The sequence continues at coordinate 119,087,079 of OX451217.1, forward strand.
AATTCTGTATACATTTTAAAAGTCCCACATGGGCATTTCCACAGAAAGGTCCATCCAGCCTGACCGAAAAGTTAAACGTTAACCAACAGTTTTTTTCATTCTTGTATTATTGAAGAACAACATTCAAAATTAATTAAATAACAGAGTTCAAAGATTTCCTTAGATGCGCTTATGATATATTGGGCTGCAAATTTCAAGTTCTAGTTTCGGTCAGTTTTGTTTTATGTCTAACGGTATCTTCTCTTTACAATTTACATTTCTAAGAGTTATTGTGAAATTCCATTCTTACCGCAAAAATTTTGCTACAACAACATTTAACCGTAAAATAGATTTAAAGAGCAACTTACAATAAAAGCGGTAAAATTTAGATTTGCTTCTAATGGTAATCTAAGATTAAGTCACGACAGACAATATAGCATTTATTCCCATATATATTAGTGTATGGAATTTTGTATTTTAACAAAGGTTAATAAAGTAAACTAATTATAATAAAAAACTCGTTTATATAAGGAATAGTAAATTTTATATTAATTTCAAAAAGTGTGTAAAGTCGCGCCACATTGTAAGAAAATTCCTTGTATTTTGATATGTATATTATAAATTTACATTGAATTAATTTACCAAGCAGTATAGGTAAAATTAAAAGCAGATTCGCCTAGGTTTAAAATAATCCGGATTTTCTTAAACATTACATTCTTACATGTACATTCTTACATGTACATTCTGCTTAGTCTATTAATGGAAAAAGCCATCGATGAGATAGTTGAGAACTAGAGCAATAGCCGTATAAAGAAGCTTTCCCCATAATAATCCATTCCGATTTTTATATTTTTTGGGAATAAATATTTCCTGTTTCTTTCATATAATATTTACTTAATAAATTTGAAGAAAAGGAATTACGCATAGTTAGTAATAAATAATATTACATAAGATTATAAATATAATTTAAAAAAAATATATGTTAATTTTTGAAGTAAGGTTTAAGTTTGTATTATTCTCTTAAAGTTAAAAAAATATTTTTTCCAAATTGTTTCAATAATAAATATTTCGCTTAATAAGACTTAAATATGCAGTATAACGAAAATTCGATTACACACTTATTTAAGAAGATACAGCAAAAATAAGATTATCATGTAAAAAATAGACTTTTTATGAAAAATAGGTCGTCACGGATTTTTATTCTTTTTTCGATTAGACGCATATTTAAGAAGACACAGCAAAAATAAGATTTTCATATAAAAAATAGATTTTTTATGAAAACTGTAGTTCGTCACGGATTTTTGTCCTTTTTTCGATTAGACGCTTATTTAAGAAGATACAACAAAAATAAGATTTTAATATAAGAAATAGGCTTTTATGAAAAATATAGGTCGTCACGAATTTAAGTCCTTTTTTCGATTAGACGCAAAAATAAGATTTTCATATAAAAAATAAATTTTGTATGAAAAATGTAGGTCGTCACGGATTTTTGTCCTTTTTTCGATTAGACGCTTATTCAAGAAGAAACAGCAAAAATAAGATTTTCATACAAAAAATAGACTTTTTTATGAAAAATATTGGTCGTCACGGATTTTTGTTCTTTTTTCGATTAGATGCTTATTTAAGAAGATACAGCATTAATATATTTTGTATGAAAAATATAGGTTCTCACAGATTTTTTTCGATTAAAAGCTTATTTTAGAAGATTCAGCGAAAAAAAGATTTTCATATAAAAAGTAGATTTTTCTAAATATTTAAATATTTTTTAAATGTTACAATAAAGCTACAAATTATATTCTAATTTAATTTGCCGAGTATAGTAACCGTGGTAGTGAAACACCCAGAGTCTTTGATGGAATCGATAGACTAGCAAACTACCTACTAGCCTACCGGGGCACATATTTTTATAAACATATTTTATTATTTTTTACCACAAAAATATCTCAATCACGCCATATAGTAAGGCGAATAAAAAACGAAGAAAGATTTTTAAATTTCATAACTTGAAAAATAAATTTATATTATTTGTAATCCTTTTAAAAACGGTTTCATACAAAAAGTCTTGCCCAATTCGCAGAGTTTTTCAATTTGATAATCCAATTCCAATCTTCAAATCCTTGTAGTCGATTGTTGTGAATTTTTACATAATATGTTGATGTTTAATTTATTTGCAAATATAAAAACCTTTTTGCAGATTTGATTTATTTATTATATTTTTAATTTTTTGTCTTACAAATGTCACATTACCCCACATTGGAAATGCCCATATGATTAAAAATCTCTCCTATAGTTTTTAATTTTATCTGGCAACTAAATTTTAAAGGCTCTTTTAATAATGAAAGGTTTTTCACTGAAAGGTTCTACATACATATGTATGTACTCAACATATCCAGTGTATATTTAAAATACCGATTATTCATAATACGTTTTTATCCGCTTTCTAAGAAAAAATTTAGCATCTCTGTTTTAATCAACTTTTTCTTTGAAATTTAATATGTTACGATTCAAATCAAATCATAATATATAATTTTTGTTATGAGTGCGCATAATTAAAAAGGGATAAATGGAAATAAAGATATTCAAAAAAAAAAGTTAATTTTGTTTTTTATCCAATAAAAACTAAAAACATCAATTATTTTCAGAATGTGTTATCACAGTTAGTATTGAACAGATTGGAAATAATTGAAAACGTATCCAAAGTATCCATTGTTTCAGCTTTTTAAAATAACCGAAAAATTATCTTGGCAATTGTTCAACTGACAGAAGTAAACTAATAGTTATACACCGCCTATATATATATTTTTGTAAATGAAACCAATCTGAGAGCTTAGTCTTTTAAATAAATGAAAATTAAAATCGGTTTAGATATGACGGACTTCTGAAGGATCAAATAAAGAAAAATACAGAAGAATTTAGAACTTTCATGCTTTTGATGCACACGTAAAAAAGTGTGGTCGTAACGATAATTTTTTATTTACTACTAAAATATATATTCGTATAGCACTGTGTTTACAACAGACAATGCTGTTAAGACACGTTTGGGACCGGTGAATTGGCCGCCTAGATCGTGCTATTTTACGCCTTTAGACTATTTTTTGTGGGGCTATGTTAAGGCTCATGTCTATAGGGACAAGCTCGAAATAGTTGACACATTGAAAGCCAATATTGAAGAATTTATTTGTGAGATTACAGCCGATATGTTGGAGAAAATATAGACCCAGAGTATAACTCATTTGGTTCTCTGCCGCGGTCAATACTTACATGCATTCATCTTTAAACATCGACTATCGACTGAATTTAGAAGATTTTATACATTTCTCTATTATTATTTCTTCTTTTTTTCTTGCAGGGGGGATACCGAAGCAGATCACTAAGTTATTGGGTCCCTTTTCGACCTCCTCCGTTCTACAATGATTTGTGGTATCCGACTTGAAATTTACGAATACCTTACACTGATTGAGCCTCGTGCTGTGGCTAGCCTTTTACTCTCGACTGTAATGATTTCAGACTGGCGACTGATACATGTCGACATTCTTCCTCATCACAGTCTATGGTATTGCTAACATTTGCTTAAGGCTAGGTCTCCATGTGATATGTGTCTGCCCGTGTTCTAAAGCCTTTTTCCAAGCACAGCCTGCAAGTATCATCTTTCCGCGATTTTTAACTTGGCTAGGTAATAATTGAGACTGCGTGACCTGTCCTAACGCAGTTAACTATTTGTAGGCCCCAGATTATAATTCTAGAGTCTTTGGTGGGAATCGAACCCACATCTACAAGCCCACCAAGGCACCCATATACATTTCTCTAAATTGTATGTGTTTTTTTTAAACCAAATATAAAAATAAAAAAAATAAAAAATAGAAATAAATCTGTCGCAGAGTTCATAACATACTACGAATTTCGCCGACTCACTGATTGTGTGCATTTTCATATATTTTATTTTTTACGACGAATATTCAGAATAAAAAATTCTCCGTTCGTCCCAGTTGTGTTTATAGCATAACGCGTAATGCATTACATAAACATTATTGTAATTTATTTTATGTTTAATAAATATTCTGAACTTAAACCATTTTATTATTAATTATTTATTTTTTAAAAACTAAACGTTGCATTTTTCATTGTCTTTCTCGTTTTCAATTTATTTTCATTTTATAATATTTATTCAGAAGCGCAATTCTTCTTAAAGATAAAAAATATCTTAAAATAATAATATTTGACAAAAACAGTTTATTGCCTTCGTGGAAACTTTTTTTTTTAATCATTTGCTTCTGAAAAAGTAACGCATTCCATTTTTTATATTTTTTATTTATATTTACTTATCTTTCTGGGTAGAAAAAAGTTTAAATTAATATTTTTTTTTATATGCATACTTTTTTACTAACATCTGCACTCTCTTTCAGTAAGCTGAAGTACTGTCTTGAATATTTTGAACACAGTAAATAGGACAGTAATTTTTTTATGTACAAAAAAAATCCAAAAAACAAAAATTAAATGAATTGTCATAATTATTGTCTGGACCCCTATACTACAGAGACAATTTTTAGCATTTTTGATAACTAATACATATTCTTTTATTGTCATGACAGTATTGTCAAATGTAAACGCAATGCAAATATTGATTTTTTTGTATCACAGTTAAATTTTTGTTCTTGGAGAACTGTTATACCCCTCGTACTTATCCCCGACACAATGCATTACTTTTAAAGCAGTTGCATTGTTTGTTTGTGCCCGCAGAACTCAGTCATTTCCGAACCGATTTTAAAAATTTTTTCTTTATTAGAAAGGAAATGCTTACAGATTGGTCCCATTTTAAAAGAAGTTCAGAATTTTGAAAATTAAAGGGTGTCCACATACAACATACGTGTTTTTTACGTGTATTATGAACCGTAAAGGGCACCCTTTTAAAATTTTAAAAAACTGCTTATTACTATAGCTGCCAATAACAGAAATTAATAAAAAAATAAACTTAAAAATTAAAGGGTGTCCCCATATGTGACGTCAATTTAAATATATGAACCATTTGAAAATTGTAGACAATCACTTGAAAATTGGACAGAATTTCCAATATTTATAATCAGAAATTAAATATTTATAATTAGAAGTTAAAGGGCGTCCCAATAGTTCATGTAATTTGATGTATATTGCAAAACTTTTGAACCGTAACAGAGAGACGGTTGAAATATTCAAAGAACCTGTATATCTAAGTCCTTTATAACATCAAGTATATAATTTAAATTTGGAAACTAAAGGGTGTCCCCATAATTGATATAATTTTACCTATCTAGCCCTATCTTTTGAACCGTTACAGACAAACACTGGAAAATTAGACAGAATCTCCACTACTATGTCCCGTATAATAACATTAATAAATATTTAAAATTTTAAAGGGTGTCCCAATAGTTGATATAAATTGATGCATATGGCCAAACTTTTGAGCCGTTTTAGACAGACATTAGAAATTTACAAAGAATCTGTCCTTTAAAATAAGTGTATAATTTAAAATTGCACATTAAAGGGTGCCCCCTAGGTGATATTGTTTAAGCTATATGGCCATATCTTTGGAACCGTTACTTTTTATTACTGTGTCAGTAATAATAAGTGTAAAAAAATAAAGGATGTCCTCATATCTGACGTAATTTGTCTGCTTAACCGTTACGGATAGACATTTGAATGTACAGAACGTATATTACTATGTCCGTTAGAGCAACAAGTATAAAAGTATTTGATTTGAGTACTATTTCTTACACATTACTTTCTTTTAAATTTTTAGTTCAGAATTGATGCACATATATTTGTTTTGTAGTCGGTTTTTTTTTTGGAAGAATTATTATTGTTGTGATTTATTTTTCATCTCTCGTAAAAGTTTTTTGCAACAATCTCATCAACTTTATTTGTTGTGACAAGTCGCACGAGTATAGTGTCGTCGTGCCTACTTTTACGTTCAATTTGCACAGATATTAAGTATGTGTGCATACAAATATGTATACACATAAGTAAGTAAATTAGAACAATGTTATATATGACCAAAGAACAGACTTACTCTTGGCATGTAATTTATGACCGACAACTAGTTATAAGAAAGAATAATAAAATTTTTTCTGACTTTACATTCTTGCATTTCACTTGTGAACTTGGTAAGTTTCTTGGAGAAGGTAAAAGTTTTATTACCCTGAAAATATATATGAATGTTTTAGAAAAATACAAATCTAACGAACTCAAATAATTCGCACCATGTAATACGATTTTCAAGGTACGGTCAAATATGTCAAATATTTGACCACCAGTGAACCGATCATTCCGAATTGGAATTGGAGTTTCGCACGAGTAACCATCGTAGCAAAACACAGACCGAAGGTCGTGGTACTTTCCATAAAAGGTGAAAAATTATTATCGTGCTCCTGGCGAACTATAACAGCTAACGCCTTGAAACTTTGCAAATTCCCTTGCAAATTCATATAGTCTCCCAAAATTTAGAATGAATTGGTACAGTATAAAGTAAAAAAATATTATCATGTATCTAGAGAACTGCAATAGGTAGCGACTTGGAAGTTTGATGCATTGTGTAGAGAAACGCAGACTGGATTGGAATGGTGGGCGTCGCACAGTGGGATTTGTTCATACAATGTTTGGCAAAAAATATAAGGAGTGCCCGTAGAATGTTGAAATTTTGCTCTGAGCCTTTGGAGAGTTCAATTAAGAAAAATGTAAAGTTTCATCAAAATTGGCCACGCCCACTACCCACCGCCCGTAGAATCCAAAATTTATTTTTGGCCCAAAGTTTTTGAAATTTGGCACAGATCCTTTTATTACCTCAATTAAGAACAAAATAAAGTTTCATCAAATTTGCCACGCCTACTACCCACCGCTCATAGAACTCAAAATTTATTTTTGATCCAAAGTTTATGAAATTTGACATGGAGCCTTTTTATTACCTCAGTTAAGAATAAAATAAAGTTTCATCAAAATTGGCCACGCCCACGCCCACTACCCACTTTTTTTCTTTACCAAAACTAAATATTTTATAAATAATTTCAATACATGCATAAAAATAGATTTTTATTCATCATCCAGAACCTGTTAACGGGGTTGACATCTAATGCTACTTATAAAAGGATATGAGGATATCTTTATTTCTGGCTTCTTCAGAAAGCATTCCAATAGGAAGTATTGCCGCATCCGTGTATCAGTATTTTATGTACTGTTACTTGGATATAATACCAACTATATTTTTCAACAAAAAGTTTTGCTGTATCTTGAGCAAAATTCTTGAACTTCAAGGAATTAACTTTTTTGCCACAAGTTATTATTTGTAGTATAATGCGAAATCGATTAATTAGTTGCTCCACTACACCAGTCACTTCGCCAACAAGTGCAGGGTTAGAAAATAAATGCCTGGACGTATTTCCGTCGTTAGTAGACCCAGTTCGTTGTTGAAATGCATCCACTCGTATATCCATCTGTTTCTTTAAGGCCTTCTGAACTCGAAGTTTATTTTCCAGTTTTATACTTTTGTGTTCGTCCTTGAGCGCTGGCCATCTTTCAAATGGTTTGATGTAGAAAATATGAAGTATGCACTCCATAAATTTTATTCGAGCATGTAAGGAGGAAACGCCCATTTTGGTGCTTCACCATCAATAGCTTTGCTTGTAACTAATTTTAGATTATTCATTGCAATTAGTGAGTTCGTAACTGAGTTCACTATATAAAACAGAAAATAAACTCATTTTAATAATACCTTTTCACTTCTCTATTTGCTATTTTCAAATTGTAATTTAATTTTGTAATTTTTTAGAATTAAAAATTTCATGTATTTGGAGACAAATTTTATGATTTTATAAAAGATTATTAATTATTTAAACTTATTTTTTTAATTGATAGTATGGAATCTTACCTTTCATTTGATTATAGCGGGAGCACCGAACACGACCGAGCTATCTTTTTTTCTTCCAAGGAAGTTTGTAGTTACGGCACGTTATAGAACAAATTTTATTCTATCATATCTTTTAAACTATATGAGCGAAATTTATAATTTTTTTTTAAATATGCAGAAAAGCATATATTTGAAAATAATTCACTATTTGAATCAGAGCAAAAAAATATCTTACGTATAAACACTATAGAAATGCGTAAACAGTTTTCAATATTTTAGACCAAAATATACATGTGACTTTACTCCGTTATTTCAAAGACAAATGAACATTTTTTTGGCATACAAGTTATGGATTCATCATACTGAATCAATTTTCTACAAAACTGCATCATTATATTTTTAAATTTTATGTGTCGAAAAAATTACTTATTGCACAAAAAATCTCTCTGTGCGTCGTAGCTCCTACACAAAGTGAAAAAATATTATCGTCTACCTAGGGAACTACAATAGATAGAGTCTTGAAATTTTGCACAAGTAACTCTCAAAGTAATATGCATATTCTAACAAAATACAGACTAGAATGGGACAGTAGGAATCGTACCTCTCATACAAAGTGAAAAATTATTAATGTGTAACTAGAGAACTACAATATGTAGAGTCATGAAACAGCACAAGTAATCCTCATACTAATGTGCATTGTCTAGCAAAATACAGTCTGGTTTAGGATAGTGGGAGTGGCATCTCACATAAAAAGTTAAAAAAACATTATCGTGTTAATACGCATAGTCTAGTCATACTTTTCTTGAAAAAAAAAAACAACGGTTTTGTGTGGTTTGTGCGCCGATGGAATCATCGGCTTTAAAAATAATGCCGATGCGAACGTATCCGTCATTGGCGACCGCTATCGTGCCATGATAACCGACTATTTGATGCCTGAAATTGAATCTCGTGATCTCGACGACATTTGGTTTTAGCAAGACGGCACCACTTCTCAGACATCGCATCAATCAATGGCTTTATTAAGAGAACATTTCGGTGAGCACATAATATCATTTTTTGGGCCGGTCAATTGGCCACCAAGATCGAGTGATATCACACCGTTAGACTTTTTCCTGTGGAAAGTCTAAAGTTTATCCGGAAAAACCCACTTCGATTCAGGCCTTGGAGGAAAGCATCACGCGTGTCATTCGCCAGTTACCAGTCGAAATGCTCGAACGAGGCGTCGAAAATTGGACTCAACGGATGGAGCATCTGCGACGTAGCAACGGCCAACATTTGATAGACCTAATCTTCAAAAAATAAATGACAAAGAAAGTTCTTTCAACTGATTTTAAACATTCCCCATTAAATTTGAATTTTCTGTGTTTTTTTCTGTAAAAAAGTAGCGAACCTCGAAATGGATCACCCATTATTATCGCAATTTTTGAAAATAGCTTGTGGAAAAAAAAATAAAGCTACCTTCACTTGTACTAAATACTTTGTACTTTAAAAACGATATTAATACACACAAAATTTTGCACTAACTGAATTTTTCAACACGCTGAAGGTTGCATTTAATTTGTTTAATATTTTTTACAAAAAAAGAGAAAAAAAAAACATTTTTATTTTTTTTCTTGAATATTGCAGCAAAGTCTTAAACTTGATTTAATTGAAAATAAAATTGAAATGCTTAATACAAGGAAAGACTATAGAAAACTTGTCTTCATTAAAAACATTTTAAGAATAACTTTAATATATTAATTAAACTTTTATGTGTTTTAGTTTTAGTTTTAGAATATTTTTTTTAAAACCCTTCATTTTTTATTTTATGGCAAAAAATATGAGTTCACGGCTAAATCAAATACAAAGTTGTCGATAGTAAAAGTTAAATGTAAAAAAAGTATCACAAAAAGTTTAGATTACTTGTCTTATTTTTGAAGGAAATATTTGTTTAATTTACACGCTTACGTGTATCGCTTCAGGTTTATTGAAATGCACTTTTATGTAAAAAAAGACAGCGCCATCTGTTGAGCAACCGTGTTTAAAATATCCCGCATTCAAAAATAAAAGTTTAAATTTTACCGTACCTTTAAATCTAACCATAATAGGCGCTTGAAAATTTCACAGAAAGTGTATAGCTGTGGCCGCTACAGTAGCAAATACTAAAATTTATAGGGTTCTCCGATAGAGAGGTGTTATTTACGAATATGTGCTTATTTTTGAACTCTGGGAGGAATACACTAAAAATATGCAAGCAGTAATTAAAACTTAGTCCACTATATAAACAAGTCTAAAAAAATAATCCTAAAAAATTAAAGGGTGTTCCGATAGTGGCGCGGTTTACATGTATAAGGCCTAAGTTTTGAACCATAATAGGTAGACTCTTGAAGTTTTCACAGAAGTTGTATAACTGTGACCACTATAGCAACAAATACTAAAACTTATTGTGTTCCGTGACGTGTTATTTGCCTTTATGTCTTTATTTCTTTAGCTATAGGAGGCAACCACTTAAAATTTGCAGAAAGTAATTTAAACTGTGTTCGCGTTATAAGCAAGTATAAAATATTAAACCTAAAAATTAAAGAGTGTTCCGATATTGACGTGATTTGCATGTATATGGCATAAGTGTCGAACGATAATAGGTAGAATGTTTTACAGGAGGTGTATTACTATAACCACTATAACAAATAGTAAAAATTAAAGTTTGTGCCGTCATTGACGTGATTTGCATGTACAACGACAAATTTTTTGCACCGTAATAGGTAGACTCTTCCAATTTGTATATAAGTTGTGTTGACATGGCAGTTATGACGATTACTATAAATTAAAGGATGTTCCGACATTGACATGTTTTTTCACGTATAGTAACTTATTGTTTTAATAGTAGTAGGGATACTCTCGATATATTCATAAAAAGAGAATTTCCATGGTCGCACGATAGACCGATTGGTTGCGCCCTATTCTATCAGTCTAGAGGTTGCAGGTTCGATTACCGCCAAAGACTCTGGGTGTTTTCTGCATACAAGCAGAGGTAGTGTTGTTTTAAAAATAACAAATAACAAAATTAAAGGGTGTTCCGACAGAGATATGATTTGTACGTAAATAACCTTATTTTTTTAACCGTAATAAATAGACTTTTGAAATGTTTTCAGAAGATGTTGTACTTCGGCCGCTGTAACAACTACTAATATCTAAAGGGCGTCCCATCAGTGACATGTTTTTCACTTATTTTTTGAAGCGCAATAGGTAGGCGGCTGATATTTTTAAGAAAGTGTTTTAACATGGCCGCTATAACCACAATTACTACAATTTAAAGGGTGTTCCAATAGTGATGCAATTTTTGCGAATATGAATTTCATTTTAAAATTTAAGGGTGTCCCATAAAGTTGCAATTATTTTACTTTTCCTGTCACAGTTCGTATAAACAACCGATTTGCATTACATATGGGCATTTCTAATGTGACGTGACGTGACTTCTTGAACGATAAAAAGCTAAAAGAAATAATTAAAAAATCAAATTTGTAGAATGCTTTTTTTATATTTGCGAATCAATTAAATATTACTATATTCAGTAAGAAATTTTAACCATGAAGATATAAGCAAAAATATGTGCTGGCGTGATGTTACAAAATGCGTAAGAGGATTTTTTTTATACAATTTTTTGTAGTAGGTTTTGGAATAATATAAATATATTTTCCAACTTGTACGATTTAAAAATCATACTTCATTTTGTTTTGAATGTTTCTCCTCAATAATGAAAGAAAGAAAAAACTGTTGGTTAACATTTATTTTTTCCGTTAAAATTGAAATTGAATTTTTTATTTAATTTTATTTTCATTTCTTTTTGTTTTGTTGCTTTCAGTAAAACCTTTTATTGGGTTATTCCATGTCAAATCAACATGACAGTCAAAATGACTAATTCAGATTTCTTTGACATTTTTTTTATTTACCTTCCAGATTCCCTGAATTCAATTATAATTAAAAAAATCTGTCTCTCACAGTTTTTTAACTTTAAATTAATAAAAATAGAGAAATATCGCTTTTTTGCATATGCGCTCGGGGCTGAAGTGTATTCTAATTCCAGGTCTATAAGCCTAGAGAGTTGAGTTATATATTTTCGAGGGGATATCATAAGCTTTATTTTGATACCAATCATAATTTTTTTAAAGCCCCTTAAAAAGTTGATTTAAAGAACTGGAATTAGAATATATTTCATCCTCGAACGAATGTGCAAATAACGAAATTTTCCTATTTTGATAACTGTATAGCTAAAAAATTGTATGAGATAGATTCAGGGAGTCAACGAATATATATAACAAAACTTTCAATAAAATCTGTTATAGTAAATTTTAAAACTATTTATTCTTTTTGATTGAATTCACATGGAATGACCTGACCATATTTGTTGCATTAATATTTTCAAATAACATTATTTTTATAGCAAATATATTACGGACTTCAACAAGTCGATTATATTGAGTGTACATTTTATAGGTTACACTTTTAAGACAAATTAATTTTTATGATCTTTTTATGTTTTCCCAAGTTCTTTTTTATTAATATACTTGGCTTTTATGTCTTTACGTTGCCTTTAATGTTTATAATGATGGTTTTTTTTAAGATATAATTACTTAAGGGAATATAGCATTGTTATAGTTATTGTCAATAAAATCATCATAATTTTCAATAGCCTTCTGCTCACAACAATTAGCATTTTATGACCAACCCTCAAGTGTGTACTTAAAATTGTAATCGCGGCACAGAGGGATATTTTGCCAATCTAGCAGGACATTAGGTCAAAAATTATATTTAAGAAATGTAAAAAATTTAAGTACGCAGCTTGACAGAAAACATAATTCTACATCGTATAGAGAATTTCCAAGGCTTTTGTTTGAGATTTTTCGCTATTAAATTCAGAAAAGTTGAGTAAATTGCAAACGTTTTTATTGCCTTTTAACGATTTTGAGAGGTTTAAAATATATTTATTTGTGGCTAAACCTATTAAGATTATATATTGATTTTTTCTTCTGTGAAATGTAATTTAAACAGCTACTTATATTAATTATAAGAAAAGCTTAATTTTTAATTTTTATAATAAAAATTTGGTTCGAATTTAAGAAAAAAGGACTTATTGAGAATGAGGGCAATCAGGATCCTAAAAATGTTATATATTACTATAAAAATAGAGATCTCTACCTCTAGACAGTAGAAAAAACTTTGCAAGTTTTTACGTTTTTTTGTTAAAAATTTTACCTTTTTTCTGTTTTGCTCATCTTGCAGAGGTAGATACGAGTAAGAAACCTTTTTGTCGGTCATAAAATATTTTTGGTTTCTAAGTTGTCTTAAATAAATTAATTGTTATTATTTTAAATAAAATTTATTGTTAGTAATATACATACATGGTATTTTTGATTATACTGTTTACTGAAAAAAATTACAGTAATCAGTAAATTTTTACTGGTTACTGCATTTTTTTGTCAGTCACCAGTAAACTTTTACTGTTTACTGAACAATTACAGTAACTAGTAAAATTTTACTGGTTAATGAAATTAACCAGTAAAGTAAAATAGTTACTGCTATACATAATGCAATAAAAATATACTGCAGTATGCCCAAGTATGCTACGAATTGATATTGTAAAAATACCGTTGTAGGCCGCATTCCATTGATAAAAAATTCTTTTTATATATTTTGTTTCTTTACAATTCGCTGAATACTAGTTAGTGATGTTACAAATTTCATGTAAGTTTTACGGGTTAATAAAATTTTTTCAGTAACCAGTATACTTTTACTGGTTACTGCTATACATAATGCATTAAAAATATACTGCAGTATGCCCAAGTATGATAATATAAACAATTTATTATCTATGCAAATATCTAAATAGATAATAATATAATTCTTGCAAAAAAAACCGACTTCAAAACAGATAGAAGGGCACCACTTCTAAACTAAAAATATAAGAAGTAATCTGTAAGAATTAGACTTAAACAAATAAAAGATGCTCCGAAATTAGAGGGAAAAAAAGTAAAGACTATGTGAATGTCAAGCCTATCCCTATTACTGTTCAAAAGTTAAGCTATTTTTATTAGCATCCATCTTTTATGGGGACGCCATTTAAGCCTCTGTCTATAACGGTTTCAAAGATAGGGTCACACAGATCAAATAACATCACCTATTGGGACAACCTTTAATATACAATTTTAAATTAAAGACCTGTTGTTATAGACGACTTGACCACAAAAATTCTTTGTAAATTTCAACTATATGTCTATAATGGTTCAAAAGTTTGGCCATATATATCAAATTACATGAACTATTTGCAAATATTTATTATACCAGAGAAAGTAGTGGACATTCTGCCTAATTTTCAAATGTTTGTCTTTAACGCTTCAAAAAATAGAGTCATATAGATCAAATTTATGAGGACACCCTTTGATTTCTAAATTCAAATTGTATACTTTCTAAAGTCGACTTTGCAATACAGGTTCCTTGTAAATTTCAGCTGTCTGTCTGTCTATAACAGTTCAAAAGTTTGGCCACATACATAGAATTAGATTAACTATTGGGACACCCCTTTACTTCCAAATTCAAATTTTATACTTTTTGTTACAGCGGACCTAGCAATACAGGTTCTTTGTAAATTTCAGGGGTCTGTGTACAACTGTTCAAAAGTATGGCCATATACATCAAATTAAATGAACTGTTGGAGCACCCTTTAATTTAAAATGTTGAATATTTATACATTTTATTATAACGGTCATAGTAATCGATATTCTGTCAAATTTTTAAGGTATAGACTAAACGGTTCAAAAGATAGGCCCATATAGGTCAAATTACGTCACCTATGGGGACACCCTTTAAATTTTAAATTTATTTTTTTTTATTAATTTCTGCTGTTGGGAGCTATAGCCACACGCATTTTTTTTAAATTTTAATTTGGTACCCTTTACGGTTCTTAATACACGTAAAAAACATGTATGTTGTATGGGGACACCCTTTAGTTTTATATATAATGAACTGTTTTTAAAACTATAACCTTTCAAATAAAAAAAAAAAATTAAAATCGGTTTAGAAATGGTTGAGTTCTGCTGTTACATACACAAAAAAAGCAACATTCAGACAAATTGATAACCTCCTTCTTTTTTTCTACTGGATGGATTTACCAAAATTTTGTGAGGGTGTACCTAAGTATCCTTGTCACAATATAGACTACTTTTTGCCGCAAACATATTTTATTTCGAAGAGAAATGGGAGAAAAAACAGTTAAAATGCGCTTTCCGGTATAAAAGTACTGCTTAGTACGGCACCTTGAATTTTTGAAAGTGGGTTATTTTAAACACAGATGGCACTGATAAAATATGAATTACTTACTGCCAAATAGCAAATTGAATATAAAATTTGGATTTCATGTGTATTTTTACTTTGTGGAATTATATTGTTGCAATAACTTAATAGAAGTGAGCGGTTGTTTTTCTATATTGGAGACTTTCCCACTTTGCAAAGTTTGCTTTAGTTGTTGTTACAAAATTTTTATAAGTAGGTCATACAGTGTCAATAATAGTTATTTATACAAAGCTGAATAAAGTGTCTTTAAATTAAAATAATTATTTGCGTGTTTAATTTTGAAACGCAACAATATTTTTAAGTCGCCTAGGTGTTGTATAATTTCGTTATTTTGTGAAATACATACTTAGGTAATTATGTAATGATATTATTTTTGTTTTATAGCGTTAATTTTTAAAACTTGGTAAGAATACTATGACTTGAGTATGGCTATAAAATTTTGTTATTATTAGTTTCTTCTTAGTTTAGTTGCATTTTTCTTTTACAGGTGCTACTATATAAAAGTATGAGTCTTAAAATAGGTGCAAAGCTAGTATACTAAAACTGTAATTTTATGCCTGTCTGTCTGTATGTGTTCGCATCACGTAAAAATTACTGGATAAATTTTAGTAAAATATTATTAAAAAAAATATAGGATATTTTTTCACGTAAAAATATCTCATTGCCAAGAGTAAATAGAGAAGTAGTAGTGGAAGTACGCTATTTATCTTATACATCTTTATTGCAAACTTGTCAGCAACTTTTATTTTTGTCAGCGAAAAATTTAAAACACTATTTACTCTACAATAATACTCTACAATAGGTTTCTGAGTGATTACCCAGGGATGGGTACGTATATATAAAATAAATACATAACCCAAATACATAATCTGAAGCCCTATAAAAATAAGAGTCTTAAAGTGGATTACTTTCAATCAAGACGCTGACGAAGTCACAGTCACGCGGGCACAGCTATTTATGAATAAATTAATTATTTTCAGATAAATTATTTTATTAATATTCTTGGGTGGTGGGGATTTATCATACACCTTATCTTCGACATAAAGCCTAAATTTTAAAATTTTTTTGAAGTTATACAAACATTTAAAAGATAATACATATGAACGTTTCGGAGAGTGGGATTAGAGGGGTACCTCTCCCTGCCCATAAAATCTAAAAAATTTTATTTATATTATATTAAGGCGTATGTAATCCATTTCTTTTAATAATTAAATTATTTTTGCAAATAATATTTTATGTCACCGGCTACAAGGGGGGACGGGGCGAAAAATGGCATTTCAGAATCTTCAGAATCTTCAGGTCTCAAGTTTATGTTTTTGTACATTGGCTGTCTATAAAACTATGTTGAATTTTAAAAAAATTTTAATTTTTTAGATGTAGGGTTGGTTCTTCTAACCGGAACTTTTTTCTTGGTACGATTTTTGTTTTTTTCTAGCTTTAACATTAAAGTACGCCGATTTTTTTTAACCGATTTAAATGTAGTGCATACTTTAAGGTAGTTTTTTTGAAAGCTGGATATTTTAAACACGGTTGCGCAACAGAAGGCGCTGTTTTGTATTAATGAAAAAATATGAATTACTTACTGCTAAATAGCCAATTCAAACACCTTTTACAGAACATAGAATTTTTTTAGAATTTTAGAATTTTATCCAGGGATGTGTACCTTTATATAAAGTAAATACGTAAGAGTTTTTAAATTTGATGTGGATTACATTGAAAGCAAAATCGAACAAAATATTTTGGGGACGCGCACAACGTATGTGGGCACAGCTAGTCAATCATCAAATTATTTGAAATTTTCATAGGTCTCTGCGCAGCGTCACAATACAATCCAGGCCATCGCTCAAATATCGAAAGAATTGTCAGAAATTTTTTTTAAAGATTAGACTTTCTTGAATTGTAACGCTGTGTTCAATTTGATTTCTTTTTATTTTTGTTGATAAACTTTCAAGTATGTCAAACTTTTGAAAATGATAAATTAATAAATTAAGTAATCAAAAAAAAAAAAAAAAAAAAAATTCCAGGCAATTTTTTACGTTTAATTTTTAAGCAAAAACAAAGCTACTTTAACAAAATCCATACTTGTACCAAGCACTTTGTGTTTGAAAAACTCATTTTTATTTTCATTCAATACTGCAGCAATCTTTTTAACTTGATTTAATTGAAATGCCTGATAACAGGAAAGACCATAGGAAACTTTTCATCGTTGCAAACATTTTTATGTACAAATTTAATAATATTAATAAGAACTTTACGTCTTTTAGTTTTGGAATATTTTGTTTAAACTCTTTTCTTCGCTTTTAATTTGATGGGAAATTTTTTTCTAGAAGTTTTGTTGTTAAAGGTGGTAAAAACAAATAGATTTACTAAAACCAAAAGTTTTGAATAGTAAAAATAAAAAAAATAAAAAATAAAAAAAAACTGACAAAAATTATTTTTAAATATTCAATGTTATTAAATCTATACATATAATAAAATAGTAATAAGTAAAATAGTACATTTCCGTTTGTCTGCCAGTCTGTCTGTCTGACTGATTTTTATTTGTGTTCGCATCACGTAAAAACTACTGAATGGATTTTAACAAAATTTTGTGAGGAGTTATCAAGTATCCTGATTGTTAAAGTTAAGTATTCAAAGAGAATAAAAGAACTTAGGCCTAACTTAAGTAGGCTTAAGTAGTCAGAGAGAATAAAAGAACTTAAGCTTAACTTCAACAGTTCATTTACACAGTGCAACACGGAAAAAAATAACCATATACGGACATCACTATGTGATAAAAGACCAGAAAAAAAGACCCCTGTCTCCCAGTTTTGCCCAAAGTCCTCCAGGTTTTTTTTATGGGCCCTCAAAGATGTGGGGCCTCGATGTCATTTTTGCAAAAAAATGATCATTTTCTCAAGCTCATATTTTGCAAACCATTTGAAATTTTGATATACTCTCTGAGGCAAAGTTGTAGATCTTGTCATAAAGAACAAAA
Organism: Phasia obesa; assembly: GCA_949628195.1. NCBI lineage: Eukaryota > Metazoa > Arthropoda > Insecta > Diptera > Tachinidae > Phasia > Phasia obesa. The sequence goes on from OX451217.1 coordinate 119,105,234, forward strand.
ATTTTTAACATATAAAATAAAAAAAAACTTCATCTTCAAGGTCAAAATCGCAAAAAACTTTAAAAAATTAAATTTTTTTTACCTTTTTTTCCCTGTTCAGGTCCATAGGTAGCATATACCATATCACCTAAGAACTAAGATTAATAAAATCAGTAATAGTATAACAATGAAACCTGCAACATGCCTTTTCACTTACGGGAGAAGACTTTATAGTATCTCAATGTTGAGGTAAAGAAAAAACAAATTAAATTAAAAATTTTTGGGAAATTTTTCACTTTTGCGGCTACCTAAGCGCTACCTAAACGGTGTTAAGAATCATTCCTAGGAAGTTCATATGTTCTAGTTCATATGTTCATATGTTTATTGAGATCTTAGGTTCATTTTTGTAGTTGATTGTTTCCTTGAATTTTGAACGGTTTGCTACCTATGGACCTGAACAGGGGAAAAAAGGTAAAAAAATTGAATTTTTTAAAGTTTTTTTGCGATTTTGACCTTGAAGATGAAGTTTTATATGTTAACAATTTTTGTTCTTTATGACAAGGGCTACAACTTTGCCTCAGAGTGTATATTAAAATTTCAAACGGTTTGCAAAATATGAGCTTGAGGAAATGATAATTTTTTTGCAAAACTGACATCGAGGCCCCACATCTTTGAGGGCCCATAAAAAAAACCTGGAAGACTTTGGGCAAAACTGGGAGACAGGGGTCTTTTGTTTTTGGTCTTTTATCGCGTAGTGGTGTCCGTATATGGTTATTTTGCCATGACTTAAAAAATTACACAGTGTGTTATATACTTGTTTTATTTTTATAGGGAAATATTTGCTCAATTCACATGCTCCATTGTATCGATTCAGGCAGTGGTCGACAAACTTTTCGATTGTAAAATCGCCTCTGATAAACCATCTTTTTAAAATCATAATTCATTTTATTCTAATTATCAAACACAAACTATTAAAAATCGAATATTCATTTATCCATAAATATAAAATTACAGAAAATTAAAAATTTAACAAAAATTAAAAAAAAGTGAGATTTGAAAATTTATTTGTTGTAAATCTATACATATAATAAAATAGTAACTCATTTCCGTCTGTCTGTTTGCTTTTCGTTTGTCTTCGCATCACATAAAAACTGCTGGATGGATTTTAATAAAATTTTGTGAGAAGGTACCTTAGCATCCTGATTCTAAGGATACTTTGTTGCGATAAAAAATATCTTATTTCCAAGAGAAAGTAGAAAAAAAGCAGTGATAAACCCGGTTCAAAGGTACTGAAATGTTCGGTTTAAACCTGGGATATTTTAAAAACTATTGCGCAACATTAGGCACCAATTGAAAAAAAATTTGTATTTTATTTGTATTTTTACTTTATGGAATTATATCTTTTGTTTTACAATTGGTGTTAAATACTTTCAAAGCAAAATCGAGAGAAATATTGCCAGTACGCCCACGACGAGTCTATACATATAATAAAACAGTAACTCATTTCCGGTCTTTCTGTCTGTGTTCGCATAACGTAAAAACTAATAGATGGACTTTAACAAAATTTTGTAAGGAGGTACCTTAGTATCCTGATTCCAATATAGGATAATTTTTGTTTTCGCAAAAATATCTTATTTCTAAGAGAAAGTGGAGAAAAAGCAGTGCAGGTACGCCGATTTGTTTTACCGATTTAAAGGTATTGCATACGTTAAGGTCACTTTTATTTTTGAAACCGGGATATTTTAAACACGATTGCGCAACAGATGACGCTGCTTTAAAATAATGACATTGCAAAGCAAAATCGAACAAAATATTGATAGCACAGCTACTCGTTTATAAGACTGCAGCAAGCAATTCAAAATTTATTACAATTCAAAAGGTAATAAAAATTTATTTACAACAAAGCAATTTCATCTGCCACAAACAGTGTACAGTGTTTTTAAAAGCAACGAGGTTAACATCTAAAATTTTCCGAGAAGTTAATACAAAGCAAAAAGCGATGATATATAATGTGCTGTTGGCATTTTAAACAATTTTCTAACTTAGTTACACAAGAACAGGACAAATATACATAATTACATTTTGTAAGCACGTGTGCAGTTTGTGTGCGGTTAAATGCTTGAGATGTTTGCTGAAATAAAAAAAATATAGAAAGTGATGCAGGAGCAGCGTTGCCGTTTTGGTCCAATTGGACCAAATTTGGTCCGAAAAATTTTGAAATTTTTAAATTGGGCCGATGGTCGGACCAATTTCATTTTGGTTTATTTTGTCGTTTATTATTTTTCATTCTATTTTCTTTTTATTTTTAATCTACGGCAAACATCTCTTATATTCAAAATAGTTTTACACACCGATATATGTTCACAAATTCATTATTAGCGACGTTTTAAAAGCTTCCTAAACTAATTGAATGTGATCCTGATTTAATAGTAGCAGAATGGAATTTGCTGCGGCTCAGCGAAATAAAAATTTCCATTAATTTAAATATTAATGACTTTTGGCAAGAAATAGCATCAATAAAAAACGCTTGAAACGAAAAATGTTTTGCAAATATTTCTAATTTTATATTTAATTTGTTATCTCTGCCACATAACTCCGCCGCCGCAGCTGAACCCAAATTTTTAACTCTATCGACTCTATCGCTTTTAAAAATTAAATTAAAAAATAAACTGGAAGTAAATACTACCAACAGTATTATGTCTTGCAAAGAAATTATTGAAATAAATAATACACACTATGTGTGGTCAGCAAAAAGAGACATACCTAATCAAATATAAAATAATTTAATTTTAAGTGCTAGTGAAATATTTCACCTAAATAATTTTTTATAATTAACATTCTTTGTCCTACAAATGATCTCAAACAGATTGAAAAATTTGTTGATATTAATGTTTTTAATACATGCCAATAATCATATGAAATGTGTTAGGTTTCATTATTCTTTTTTAACAGTAAATGTAAAATACATACACAAAAAGACTGAATAAGATTGTTTTAGTTCTCGTCATTTTAAATTTAGTTATTTATAAATTTCATTATATAATTTTTTTCATACCTGAATTATTTAAATCAAATAAATTATATTTCAAACCTTTATTTTACTTAATAAAATGTTTTTAAAAAAACATTAATTGTTATATTAATTGAGTTTCAAAATTTGTTTTGTTCCATTTTTTGGAAATTTTGATCAAAAAAACAAATTTCCAACGGCAACACTGTGCAAGAGCCAAAGTACTGTGACATTTATGTATGTATTGGAGTGAATATATTTGTGTTTCTTGTGTGCTAGTGTTTTGTATGTAGCAAGTTAAGAAGTGTAAACAGTCAGCAGTAAATATTATGAAAAAATAAGTATTTTATAACTGTGTGAAAAAATTTTGATTACAACATTTCTTATAAAGCAAAAGTTAAAAAAAGAAACTAAAGCACATATGAAATGTGATGTATTAAAAAATATTAATGGTACTTTAGGTTATAGTTGAGCCATATATTTTTAAAGGCTAAAATAACTAAGATATGTGAAGTGTAAAAGTTGTAATATAATACTCTTATATGACAATAAAATATTGTGTGACATTTTAAAGCACAAGCTTTAGCAAAGACTTGATATCTTGATTTCTGATCATATAAACATTTTTTTAAATTATTTTTTTAATAATTCGCACAAAATTTAAGAAATAACATTTAAGTAATAAAAAGTGTTCAAATGAAAAAATTATTTTCATAGTTGATGTTAAAATTTTGGATTCACCTCTCTGGTGTTCGGCCAATAATGGAAATATTCTTCCTTTTTATTTAAATGTAGATGCAATGTTACGAACCAGTCTTTTTGGATGTGTCCTAAGCCTTTTTGAATACGTTCATCTTTGATGCACTTTTAGATCTTCGTATTCCAGTTTTTATATACCAGCGAGCGGCTGAAATCATTCAGATTCTGAATCTACTTTTGGTTCATTAAAATTTTTTCAAAGCTTAAAACTAAAGCAGTGCTTCATACACAAACAAAAGTGAACTTCAAATTAATATTATATGTACAAAACTTAGCCGATTTGCCGCTACAAATGTGGTCACACTAATGTGGGTTACGACAAACATTGTTATTGATGGGAACTGGGCAGCGGATAAACTTGTAAAACAAAGGTTGACAAGAGAGTTCTTTGGAAAATAGAAATGGATGTATTAGGATCAAAATCGAGAAATTGATGGTCTCCCGCTAGGGGTACAAACTGTCACTGCAGCAGACGCCAGGGCTTCCTTGAGCCTGAAGCTGGAAGAGCAGATTTGTTTTGTTATGGGTCCTTTTCGAGGCCCGACCAGTGTCCAAACGACGGGTGCCACGGGAACCGCTCGTCCCACAGAGACCCGCTCCTCTTTGTGTCCGGCTGTTGCTGAGGTCCCCTTCGGTGTTATACGTGATTGCCGTGGTTTGGATCAATACATGCCGAGATGGTACACGGTTGAACAAGTGTGCTGTTGCATTCTCAACACGCAAAGAAAAAACATGGTTGAGGTAACCATAATCTAAGAGCAACATGTTATGGTTGAATTATATGGTTATATATAAAAATAATATTGTTGTCGTTGGAACATATTATTGTCTATATAAAAATAACATTGTAAAATACAACCATAGTTATGTTTGTAATATAAACATACTATAATATAATTTGAAACATGTAAATGGTTATATGTGACAACGTATGAATATATTTATAAATAACAAAAAACAAATACACGAATATTTCCATTTAGACTTACATACTTATTTTGATATTTTCTGCTTACCTTTTTATATGTTTGATATTTTTATTTAAAATTATCATTTATAATAAAAACAAATTTATTTGTTGACAACAAATGTGTATTTAATGTTTTTATGGTTTTAGATGAACCGATAGCTTACACACATATTTCTGAACTGAAAAAATGTCAAAACCAAAATATGTATTTTTAAAACCAAACATTATTTGTTTATTTTTAGTCAAATTTAACATACTATGTTTAATAATAATATATTATGGTTATAATTTTTAATTATTAAAAATAATTTGGTTGTGGTTTGAATTTTAATATGTTTCAAATCAACCATGTTGCCTTTTTGCTGCGTATAACCATTGAATGATTAACTGTTAACAAAAAACTTGTTTATCGTGACCAACGTATTGTTTTAAATAACCATAATTTGTTCACAGCAAACATCTATTGTTACAGAGAACATAGTGTGGTTGCCGTGACCATACAATAACCATGTTTTTTCTTTGCGTGAACAGAAAGAAGTTTGGATAGTCTCCAAACCCCTAAACAAGAGGTTAGATCTTGGGTTCAGGCTTGACTGTGCGGTACACCCGTACACGATATTTTGTGTTTTTACACAAGTATCGCATGGTGAGGTGTACTACACAATGGCAGTGCTAGTCTATACTTACTTTTCACTCGGTGGTAAGACTACCGTCAGATAAGAGCCCACTCGGCTAGGTGCTGACATTAATCTTGATCATCATACATCTCCGAGAATTTAAAATCGTGGAAAAAAATTACTTCTTGTGGACGGGATAAATTGGTATTACCTAACCTAGCCACAGAGTATAAAAACATTCAAACCATATATGAGTTATTAAGTGTACAAATTGATTAACTCCATAAAACAAATAAATTTATTACTAAAAGGGTAATCTGATTTGTTTTATTAATTTTATTAAAGTTGTATTAAAGGAAATTTCTAATTTGTCTACTTCCAAGTTTTTTCATCAAGTAATTATTAAAAGGAAATAAAATTCGATTCCGCAATTTTTATCATACTAATAAATCGATAAGCAGAGTGGAATTAATCAAGAGCTTAAGATAATGCTGAAACCTAATTTCTACTCTTAGGCTAAATTTATAGTATTCACTCTAACAATCATCGCTTGATTAATCCCAGAATTTTAAAATTTAAAATTTCGATTAAAAAATAACTCAAAAAAATGATACCGAATATCGACAAATCGACTAAATTTTTAATTTCTTCTTTGTTTGTCCGTTTAAGAATAATTTCGAACTAGACGTGTTAGCAAACATTACATTTCCCTAAATCGAATACGACTTTTTCCAAAATTTTTTTTATTCAGTTCATGAACATCGAAATAAAAAATATGAACACACTAAACGTGTTTTTTTTTAAATTTTTACTAATTATATGTTACGCAATTCAAATCTTCTTAGTAAGTATCGGGTGGTTAAATTTTCAGGGCCGATGTTGAATGTGAACCACATTATCATGTTTTATCTGCATTTAATTTGACATTTCTCAATTTCAGTTTAATTCAACTTGAACCATGGAAAGATACAATCGAGCAACAGTGGCAACAATGCCAACAGTGCATGATCAATTTTCGAAGAAAATCATCTTCAGTGATGATGCACATTTTCACCTCAGTGGATTCGTCAATAAGCAGAATCGCACTTGAGCCCATGATAATCAAAGAGTGATTGTCGAAAAACCAATGCACCCACAAAGAGGGACTATTTGGTGCGGTTTATGAACTGGCGGCATAATACGGCCGTATTTTTTCCAAAATGAGGCCGGTCAGGCAGTTACTGTGAATTGTGTTCGCTATCGTGGGATGCTAACGAACTTTTTATTGTCCGAATTGGAAGATATGGATGTGGACGATATGTGGTTTCAACAGGACGGTGCCACTTGCCACATAGCTAATGAAACAATGGCTCTTTTGTGCGACAATTTCAATGGCCGTGTTATCTCACGTGGTGGTGACATCAATTGGCCGCAAAGATCATGTGATTTGCCACCGTTGGACTTCTTTCTTTGGGGTTATTTGAAAGAAAATGTGTACGGCGATAAGTCAGCAACAATTCTAGAGCTAAAGGATGAGTTAATTCGGCATAGAATCTGAATATGGCTCAGTATCATCGAAAATTTAAAGCAGGAGATGACGGTGTGCCGCCGAGGTCGCGGAGGCCATTTGGTCGATATTTTGTTCTATACATAATTGGATCATACCAATATTATCAAATAAAAAGAGATGACAATAATTTCCTAAATAATTTATGTTTTAGTCAAAATCAATATCGACCCCTAAGATTTAACCACCCCTTCTAAGTATATATCTTAATAGTTAAACTTTAACCCGTCCTGCGTCTAAGTATCAGTTAAAGCGTGTTTCAGAATTCCTCTTACTAAGAGGATTTCACACATATCCAATAATCTAGCATATTAATACTAGTTTTTAAAGTGCAAAAGTTAACAAATTATATTTGCACTTGCATACTAATCAATAGCTTCACTTGTTGCAATGTAACACTTTTTGGGAATCAAACCTTCAACCGCCAGACTGGGGCACCTAATTTATATTATTTATGGTCAAAATTTTTTCTGCGTATTGGAGGAAAAAATAAAAATACCAGACTAAAATAATTTTCTAACTGAAACAAACAAATCAATAAAAGATTTTTATAGACCATCTACAAGTTGTCTGTGATAAAATATATTGCAAATCTAACTTGTATGGTTGTCTTTTCTCATTGTATACAAATTTTTAAAATAATCGACGAAAATTTTAATTTCAAAATCGTTTAATTATTTGCTCGAATAAAATAACAATCCGATTAAATGAATCCGATCTAGTTAGATTGCAAAGTTCTTCCATATAGTTCGATTCGTAATGCTTTAGTCATACTTGGATAGCGGTTACTTGGTAAATCCAAAATTTAAGCATTCACAAAGATTGGTTGACTTTAGTTAATATAAAATACACATAGAAAAGTATATTTCCATGATTGTCTAATAATATATTAAAAGAAAAAAAAATCTTAAAGAGTAGTTACGATTTAAAAAAAAGTGAAAGATAAAAGTGTTTTTATGTTTTAGTGTTTTAACTTACAAAATGTTAAAATATAAAAAATTTTGTATTAAAATGTAATTTCTTTTAAACAAGTAGAACATTTATGAAATAGGTATATTTATTGCCGCCTCTAAAAGATAGACCCCCTAAAGCAGGCAATCAAAACGTAAGCAATTTGAACAAAAAAAAAAAGAACAAAAATTTTAATAAATCATTCGTCTGCACCAAATTCCAGATACAGTAAACGAGTGTGCACTAGAATTTAGAAGCAGAAGAATAAAAATCTTGAGAAACAAGGTTTTTCTTAGATTTCGCTTTTTAGGGCTCCGTACACAAAGTGTAAAAACGTAACCCTATTGTTTTCGCTACAATGTCTGTCCGTCTGTCCGCGCATTTTATCTCTGGAACCGCAATAGGTAGACTCTTGAAATTTTCACAGATGATGTATAGCAGTTGCCGCTATAGCAACAAATACTAAAACTTATAGGGTGTTCCAATAGAGAGGTGTTATTTACGAATATGTGCATATTTCGTGAATTGTAGGTGGGATACACATGAAATTTACAAACAGTAATTATTTATTTTATTTATTTATTTATAGGAAATTAGCTTACAATTTAAATTATACGCTAATTATTTCAAACAGAAATAGCAATAAAGGCCTTCAGCTTAAATATATACATATATGGATTTAAATTTAAAAATATAAATTGACTTTTATAGATGTTGTTAGCTTAGATAGGAAAATGATTTTTTTGTGGAATACAATTAAATGGTTTTATAAAGCTTTGTTGATTTTAAATAATCGATTATAATAGAAATATTATTATGTCTCTTGGATCATTATATGTCTGTTGGATCACCAAGTAGTTCGATTGGGTCCTTGTTGATAAAACATCGAATTGTTTCAGCTCGATATACTGAGCAATCAATTAGTAGATGGGTAGGATCAGTAGGGTATATTATATCGCAATTGCACGGAAGGGCCGTTGGTAGTAATTAAAACAGTAATTAAAACTTAGTTCACTATATAAATAACTATAAAAAAATAAAACTAAAAATTAAAGGGTGTTCCGATAGTGGTGTGATTTGCATGCATAAGGCCTAAGTTTTGAACCATAATAGGTAGATGCTAGAAATTTTCACAGAAGGTGTATAGCTGTGGCCGCTATAGTAGAAAATACTAAATTTTATAGGGTATTCCGATATAGAGGTGTTATTCACGAATATGTGTTTATATCTTGAACTGTAGGAGGCATACACTCAAAATTTACAAACAGTAATTAAAACCTAGTTCGCTTTATAAACAAGTCTAAAAAACTAAACCTAAATATTAAAGGGTGTCCCGATAGTGGTGGGATTTGCATGTATAAGGATTAAGTTTTGAACCATAATAGGCAGACTCTTGAAATTTTCACAAAAGGTGTATAACTGTGGCCACTATAGCAACAAATACTAAAATTTTTATGGTTTTCCGAAAGTGACGTGTTATTTGCCTTTATGTCTTTATTTCGTGAGCTATAGGAGGCAACCACTTAAAATTTGCAGACAGTAATTCAAACTATGTTCGCGTTATAAGCAAGTATACAATTTTAAACCTAAAAATTAGAGGGTGTTCCGATAGGACGTGATTTGCATGTACATGGCATAAGTTTTAAACGAAAATAGGATGAGTATTACTATAACCACTTTAACAAATAGTAAAAATTAAAGGGTGTGCCGACAGTGACGTAATTTACATGCACAATTTTTTAACCATAATAGATAGACTTTTGAAATTTGCACAAATGGTGTATTACTATGACCCCTATAAAAAGATTACAAAATTAAAGGGTTTTCCGACGGTAACGTCTTTTGCATGTATAACGACATATTTTTGAACCGTAATAAGTAGACTCTTCCAATTTGTATAGAAATTGTGTTGCCATGGCCGTTATGACAATTACTAAAAATTAAAGGGTGTTCTAACAGTGACATGTTTTTCACGTATAGTAACTTATTTTTTTTAATAGTAATATGTAGACTCTTGATATATCCATAGAAAGAGAATTGCCATGGCCGCCATAGCAAATAACAAAATTATAGGGTGTTCCGACAGAGACATGATTTTTACTTAAATAGCCTTACTTTTTGAACCGTAATAGGTAGCCTCTTTAAATGTTTACAGTAGATGTTGTACTTCGGCCGCTGTAACAATTACTAATATCTAAAGGGTGTTCCATCAGTGACATGTTTTTCACGTATATTAAATTATTTTTTGAACCGCAATAGGTAGGCTCATGTATATTTCTATAGATAGTGTATTACCATGGCCGCTATAACAAAAATTGCTAAAATTTAAAGGGTGTTCCAACAGTGATGCAATTATGACTTTAATTTTAAAATTAAAAGTGACTCATAACACATGAAAAAATTAACAACTTGAATTTTTAAAGTTGTACTAAACATAGTACGGAACCCTAAGTGTGTGAGTCTAACTCGCACTTGACTAATTTATTTAAAAATAGTGAATCTTCTATTCTTACACAGATACTTACAGTTATCGACGTTAATTAATGATTGATTTGAATAATAATCCGTATTCGAGGTTGAAACACAAATATACAATAAGAGTATTTATTGCTAAACTTTAAGATAAGCTTAAGTATTTTTAACAAAACAAGCAAACACATAAAGCAAACCATCATAAATACACTATATGGAGCGTTATATTAAATAAACTTACAATATGATTTAATTCATAGAAGAGAAGAAATACATTTACTAACATTCTTATGCATGGGAAGTAAGCACTTTATTACTTTTTTTTATTTTTATTATAGCGGAAATATAAAAATGCTTACAATATCCGTATAAGAAAAAAAGATAGATAGAAAACACTAAACATATTTATTTCATTTTGTCACATGTATATCTTCAATAATAAAGAACAGATAAATAAAAGTTTAAAGAATATTTCTATTTTATTTCACAATGTTGTATTAGCTTTACACTGTGCGCATTTAAAACAAAAACTAAATAAATTTCTGATTACTGAAAGAAGAAGACGAAGAGTATTTACTGAAATCACACAGAGTGTAGATTTCGCCAGCCGATGAAATTAAATTTCTAGTTTTTTAGCGAGTAAGCGGATTCTTTTTAAACTACAATAGCTATAGCAAGATAAAATAAAATTAAACTTAAATTACCAATTCTGAGGGCTCTAGGGTATATTAAAAACTTAAACCAGATAAATTAGGGCAGAAGCTTAGCTACTTCCTTAAAAAAATACACATATTTATCATCGTAAATATGAAAAACCCTACTAGTTGTGTCTTCAAAGTTTCTGAAGATACTTTTGATATGTTGTGTTGTTATGTTTGATGTGATGTGTGCGCATATCGACTATCCCGGAAAATATTGACTATTGTGCACCCTCAGCCAAGCCGACCAGAAGGTTCGGAGTATCAACTTCAGGCACGTTATCAATGATGACACATGATCGTCATCACGAAGACGTGCTTGAGGTCTATACAGACGGATCTAAATCGGAAAATGGAGTGGGGGGAGGCGTCTTCATTCCTCATTTTCAAATAAGGATAAGGTTTAGGCTGCAAAACCAATGCAGCACTGTTCAGGGTGAAATTTCTGTCATAAAAAGAGCGACAAACTGGCTAAGGTATCACAGGGTATATGGTAAGGAGTATCAACTTCAGGCACGTCATCTATGATGACCCATGATCGTCATCAAGAAGACGTGCTTGAGGTCTATACAGAAGGATCTAAATCGGAAAATGGAGTGGGGGGAGGCGTCTTCATTCCTCATTTTCAAATAAGGATAAGGTTTAGGCTGCAAAACCAATGCAGCACTGTTCAGGGTGAAATTTCTGTCATAAAAAGAGCGACAAACTGGCTAAGGTATCACAGGGTATATGGTAAGGAGTATCAACTTCAGGAACGTCATCTATGATGACCCATGATCGTCATCAAGAAGACGTGCTTGAGGTCTATACAGAAGGATCTAAATCGGAAAATGGAGAGGGGGAGGCGTCTTCATTCCTCATTTTCAAATAAGGATGAGGTTTAGGCTGCAAAACCAATGCAGCACTGTTCAGGCTGAAATTTCTGCCATAAAAAGAGCGGAAAACTGGCTAAGGTATCACAGGGTATATGATAAGGTTATCCAGTTTCGTACCGATAGCAAAGCTGCGATACACTCCTTATCGGGCGTTTATACAATGTCCACTTTGTTTCGTGAATGCCGGACATCTCTAGATGAGATGGCGAGACATTCCAACCTGGAACTCTTTTAAGTGCCGGGGCATGCGGGAATGCCCGGAAATGAAACTGAGGGCGAACTGGCTAGATATGGAACCTACCTTAGGGACCAGGTGATAGATCAACTAGTTGGCGTTCCGCTAAATTGCTGTAAAGATAATTTTCAGCAGAAAATACTGGGGGCTGCGCAAACCAGATGGTCGAACGAGTCCACCTGCATGATCTCGAGGCTTTTATGGCCTCAGTATGATTGCAAACGTACTGCAACCCTACTAAGAACCCCTCGAGGCAAATTGGCACACTAGTGGCTGTGCTGACAGGGCACTGCACTATAGATGCTCATGCTAAGAGATTAAATCTGCCGTATAATGACTTCTGCGGAAGTTGTCAGGATGAGGAGGAAGAAGAGACGGTGAAGCACCTCCTCTGTCACTGTCCGTCCCTATCTATGGAAAGGGCGACGCTGCTTGGAAGCCCGTTACTACAAGACCTTGTAGACTTATCGGGTTGCGATATTAACAGGATAAATTCATTTATCCGGCTTTCTGGATGGTTTTTGCACCAAACCTAAAGTGTGGATCAGCAGGTATCTTCCGGCTCATCCCTCTTTCGGGCGTCACAACGGCACCAAAGGGACCAAGTGAGTCGGTTTGTCCCTCTACACGGAGCCGGCGATCCGTGCAACCTAACCTAACCTACTTTTGATATCGATTTGTGACTTACGCTATAAATTTGCTTATACCCTAAAGTGCTAATAGAACCTCCAATACAAATTTATTATTTATCTTTGTATATTCGAACAATACATTAAGTAAATACTACAATATCTCTAAAGGAAGGATTACTCTCTATCTACATAATAAAAATATAACATATATACATGCACAATGCATTAAATAATTTTTTCATCACGTAAAAGCAATTTAATGGGGAGTGATATAATTGCTTTTGTCAATATAGAGGATACTTTTTACCTGAGAAAATATTTTTCCAAAAGAAGTGCAACAAAGTAAAAGTACGCAGTATAAATCTGTAAAACTGCATACGAATATTTAAAAAAAAACTAATAGTTTTAAATAAAACTAGCTTTGTAAATGCCTGAGTAATTACCCAGAGACAGGTAGCCCCAATACAAAGCAATTTAAGATTTTTCACATCTGTATCAAAATAATATTAAGGGTCTTAAAAGGCATAGTCGATTCAAACACTATCGGGATAGGAGCGAAAGGAGGATACCACTCTTACTTTAAGTAATTTTTAATTAATTAATTTTGGAAATTATTTTAAAAGTAAAAGTCTTACTGTAGCAAAAACTTGTTGGGCGCGAGTAAATAAATAAATTATTACTTCACAAGTTTATTATATTACGCTTATCAAAGCATATAATATTTTTAGAAAAGTTAAATATTTCAAAAAAGAATAAGAATTAAATACGTATCGATAAAAATTTATTTTCATATAGCCTAGTCGCCCTAGTTTGAAGAAATATATTTCAGGAGATTTAATGGATAAGCATGACTACATCTCGTTTATAAACATTTGACGTTTTAAGGAAATCAGTTTCCATTTTTCTAATAGGTTTTAATAAATGGTACGAGAAAGCAATAAAAAAAACGGCATATAAAAGTTCGTAGCAAATTTAAGTGAAAATACATCAAACAACAGAAACATTTTCATTAAGTTGGACAAGTAGTGAGGAGATGACCCATATATATGCAACTATATAAAGAAGACGATGTCATAAGATCAGTTTATGGATAATTACAATATTTTAATAATTTTAATTATTATTTTAAAAAATCGGGGTTAATGGCACAACCAAATTGTTAGGGAATAAACATGTATATTATATACATATAATAAAATAGTAACTCATTTCCTCTCAGTCTGTCTTTCTTGTTTTGTGTTCGGATCACGTAAAAACTACTGCATGGATTTTTTAAACATAGTTGTGCAACAGATAGCATTGTTTCAAAATAATGCCAAAATGAATTGAAAGCGGAATTTTAAAGATTTATGAGGTTGCACAATAGATGGCGCTGTTTTAACATAATGACAAAATATGAATTACTTACTGCCAAATAGCCAAGACATTTGAAGAGAGAAAATACTGCTCTGCGCTTTTTATCGACGTTTCTCAAGCATTCGATAAGGCATGGCATGAAGGCCTAATATATAAGCTAAAACTGAATTTGCCCGTAAACCTATATAAGCTGCTAGATAGTTATTTAACCGAACGAAAATTTATTGTGAAAGAAGGAGATTTTTTGAGCTCACCCCAGCCAATCGAAGCCGGAGTTCCCCAAGGTAGTATATTGGGGCCCTTTTTATACTTTATTGTATACTTCAGACATGCCAACTAGTAACCGAGTTCACACATCAACATTTGCTGACGACACAGCTTTTTTGAGCATCACGATATTTACAAGACCACATATCCAATTTAGAAAAATGGTTGAAGAAATGGAGAATAAAAGTGAATGAACAAAAATGTACTCACATAACCTTCACACTGCGTACAGCATCTTGCCCCCCTATTCGGATAAATAACCAAACGATACCTCAGCTTTCAGACGTCAAATATCTCGGCATACATCTTGACCGGCGCCTTACATGGAAACGGCACATAGAAACAAAGTTAACACAAATGAAGTTGAAAGCAGTCCAACTAAACTGGCTAATTGGCAGAAATTCTACTCTAGCTTTAGACTGCAAACTTTTATTATACAAGTCAATTCTAAAACCAATATGGTGTTATGGCATTCAATTATGGGGAACTGCCTCAGCTACCAACGTAGAAAAAATTCAAAGGCGCCAAAATAAGATTCTACGTATTATTACATCTGCTCCCTGGTATATAAAAAATTCGAACATCCATAAAGATCTAAACGTGCCATCAGTTAAAGCAGAAATAGCGAAACTTGCCATAAGGTATTTAAAGAAGCTTGAAACTCATCCGAATCCACTGGCCCGTAACCCACAAACTACAGTAACCGTGAAACATACATTTTTTTGTCCAGCACTGGTTGGACTTAACAAGTATATTTTTAGACTTAAGATATGAGTAATTATTGATAGTTCAATTAAATTGAAGATACAATAAATAAAAATTGCGAAAAAAACTAGCCAAGTGAGTAAAATTTTAAACACCTTTTACAGAGCCTTACAATAATTTTAAGAATTTTGTATAAATTTTATATATATATATATATATATATATATATATATATATATATATATATATATATATATATAAATATTGCATTGTGTTAGTAATTGATGTTCTCTGGAATGCGCGAACTTATTTTTTCTGCCAAGTTTATATGAAAGGTGACGTCAATACCAAGGTTTTTATGTAAACGGTTTTTCAATAAGAGCGCTATAAAAGTTTTTTTTTTTAATAAAACAAAAAAGGTTCTGGATATCATTGAAATTTCTGTTAAAGCACGTGCTATGTCGTTATGTATGGAAAGTCCAGACGCTGAACCCAATTTTCGCCGTTTTTCAAGCATAAATCGTCCGATACGTTCGATATTCGTATGAAGTTCATCAATCGTCGCTGGCTTGTTAGCATAGACCATAGACATGACGTAGCCCCACAGGAAATAGTCTCACGACGTCAAATCGCACGACCGAGGCGGTCAATCGACTGGACCATTTCGTGAGATAACACGTTCTTCAAACTTGGTTGCATATCGGTAGTAAATCTTATAATTTCGACTCGTTGTTGGCTCGTATATCTTTCCAGCATGAAATAGCAAAGCTTACTGAAGAGAAATATTAAAAGAGCGGCATTCTGCGTCCCTGTTGAAGAACCCCTTATAAACGGTCTCTGTATGTGTATTGGTTCATGAGTTATAGCCGGAATAGTTGGCGTGCTACCGCCCATACAAATTAAAAAATTATTATCGTGTTCTTGGCGAACTGCAAACTGCAATAGCGCCTTGAAACTTTAGAAGAGTAGCCTTTGTGCTAAGGCGCATAGTCTGCCAGAATACAGGATGAATTAGGGCAGTTGGCGCGGTACCTCCCATACAAAGTGAACAATTATTATTGTGTATATAGAGAACTGCAATACGTAGCGCCTTGGAACTTTGCATCACTAACCGCCATACATTGTGTAGAGAAACACATACTGAATTTGAATGGAGGGCGTGGTACCTCCTGTACAAAGTGAAAAATTATTATCGCGTACCTAGAAAACTACACTTATGCTCATATAATTAAGTCACTCACATGGTTGTACCAAAGATTGTTTATAATGAACTTATTTTTCACGATTTCAAAAAAAAATTTTAACACAATATTGAATACAATTGCAATTACTTGAGCAAAGGGAGATCAAACGTCTAATTGTTATTGAAGTGCAAACATGCCGTCAAGTGAAAGTGAAGTAGAATCAGAATTTCTTGCTGTTTGTTGTTCGATATCGTTTCCTAATTGCCACATATCAGTATTGTTGTAATCGTCATTGATGAGGATATAATCGTCTTTTAAAAATTTAGCTATGTTATGCAAAATGAAACAACTGCCTTTACGTGGGGCGATAACTCTGTCGATACCCGAATTTTGTATTGAAGTGTCGAAAATCTTTGCTTCAATGGCCCAAAACACCGTTCTATAATGACACGTTCTCTTGTAAACACTTTGTTGAATGTTTTTTCTATGTCAGTTGTTGGGTTTCGGAATGGTGTCATAATGGGCATATTCCACAGCCCTGATCTCCGAGAAGTAATGCATCGTTCGTTGCATTTTGCATTATTCTACAGACCTCGGTGTTTCGTAAGATGCGTGAGTCATGAACTGAACCAGGGTAGGATATGTCAACGCTTGTAAAAAGTTCTTTTCCATCACAAGTTGCCTGCACATTTATAGAGTGGAAGCCTTTTCTATAAATATATTCATCGCTTTGATTTGTTGGTTTTTTTAATTTTTATATGAGTACAATCAATCACTCCAATTGCAAATGTAAAGCACTCCATTGCTTTGGCAGATATAAGTTTCACAACTTCCGCAATAGTTCGCGACACAGTTGATTGGTGGACTCCAATATCTGTGGCTATACCATTTTGATATCCAGTATCTGCACAAAATCTTAAAAACAGTCGAATTTTATCAATCTTGCGTCTTCTGAACCCTCAAAAAAATAATTAGCTAACCAGCAACTACTATCATCAAACCTATGTATTTATCATTTTATTATTAATTATATAAAAAAATTAATAATTAAGAATACAAACCTGTATAATTTTTTATCCTCACTTGCTAAATTTGTTTTACGCTGTTGATAACATTTTGTATTTCTTTGTGGCACAAAATATTCAGCCATGATTCCTTTTTAGTGTACGCGAGTCAATTATAAGGCAGACTCTACAAAATTTGAGCAAGAGCTCACAAAAGAAAGCAAAAGCTTGTTTTTATGCATATGAAAATGAGCTCAAGCTCATCTCACTTAGTTCAAACTGAGCACGACGAGATCAAACGTGAGCCGTGAGTAAAAGCAAATACCTCAAATTTTATTATGCATACGACAAGCACCTTTTACTCAAAAAATCGAGTCCGAGATCAAGCTCACGTTTTATGCTGGATATATTTGTTTAAACATTTAATTTAGTAAGCTATATATTAACAAAATTATTAATGAATGCAAATTAACGATAATGCGCATAAATATGTAAATTATGTACTCGTATATAAAAATATTTACCAACATGCTTGCTAAATTAATAATTAAACATAAGTAAATTAATATTTAAATTATTTTTCAATATAAAAATATTATGAATTTAAATTAAATAGAATGAATTATTTTTCTTATATATTTAAGAAAACAAAAGAAAAACTAATGACTGGAATAGATTTTATTTGGTATTACTAGTCACATAATACTAACGAAAAAATACGTTAGCGTTAACATCTTTAGGAAATATTTTTTTTGGATTTTAATAAATTTTATTTTAATTTTACGTATTCTATTTATCTATAAAAAAGTTATTACAATTGAAACTATTTTGTAGAGAGATAAGACGAATGCTGAAGAAGAATGTAGCGATGCATAAAATGCATTTCATTCTGCTGGTGTCTAATTATTTTTTATCTCTTTATAATAAATAACTGAAAAATTATATTAATTGATTATAAAACAATAATTTTTTTTTTAATTCTATAATTTTTATTTAATACAATTTTATTTTATTTCAAAATTTTTAGTAAAAATTGTATCGAAATTTTTTGGCAAAATTTAATCAAAACTTGTTGTTAAAATTTTATCGAAAGTTTTTTGTAAAAATTTTACTGTGTTTTTTGTAAAAAATTTATCAAAAATGTATTGTTAAAATTTTATCAAAAATTTATTGTCAAAATTTTATCGAAAATTTTTTGTAAAGAATTTTCTAAAATTATTTGTAAAATTAGTGAAAAAATAGTTTTACAAATAACTTTCGAAAATTCTTTACAAAAAATTAATGGTAAAATATTTACAAAAAATTTGCAATAAAATTCTAACAAAAAAATTATTTGTAAACCATTTTTATAAAAATTATTATTATTATTTTGTTAATATAAAATAAATACTTTTCACAAAAATTCAAAATTCACCTTTTGTTTTGAACAGACCTCGTATATAACAAACATCAAGAATATTAAAAAAACACTAAAGGCCATCTATTTGTTCTCCACTTTGTAGAGTATACTCCTAGGCATTTGTTCATTTTATCTAAAATAAAACAACAACACTTGCATTATTGCCGTCGCCCTATTCATCTGCAAATGTAGGTTTACAAATATCATTGTCATCTTCAATATTATTATTATTTTTATATTATTTATTTTTCCCTGTCTTCAAAGCTAAGCCCTTGCAATTGGCGGGAACTTAAGGACGCAAAATCATACAAATTTTCAACAAGGGAATTCCCCTTTAGCATAGAAGAGAAAGTAGCCACTACGATAATAACAACGGCGTATATTATTATAACATAGGCTGCTTATTATTATTTTGAAAATTATTTTGAAATTTTTTTTAAAAACTTTTTGTAAAAATGTCATTGAAATATATTTTTAAATTAGGATCTTCTTGCATTCTATACTACATTAGAATGGTCTGACTTATGCAAAAGAATCCTTAAAAAGAAATTCCTCATATTAAAAGCCCACGACCTCTGTGCCTTTTGACTGCTCCTGGTTACCAGTGGATACCCAGTGGGTCTATTGGCTACATCTTTGTGTATTGCTTTCTGTAGAGGGCTTTAAATCAAATCAAATAATATAAGATGAAAAAAATAGGTGGGCCCGCAGCCACGAATAAAATCGTCTGGTATTTCTGAATTGCAGTCCTAAAATTTTCGAAACTATGCCTCGCAGGTTGGTGGGCTTAAATCTTCTGTACCTCGTCTGCCGCCTTGGCATATAACATTTCAACACGAACACGGCCAGACGAATATCGCTTTATCAACTTTTTTATGCATGAGGATCCAAAATATGGAGTTGGAAATGAAATGAAAAATGAAAAATTACACACGGAAAGATAAACTTATATATAGCCTTTCCACCTGTGATGAAGGTGTGATATAATTAATTGTAAAATAAATTGGCAAAGTTCGTGATAATTTTATTCATGATTGCTCCCGCGGTGCTTTCGTTAAAGGTTCCATGAAAAAAAAAGTACTTAAATTACCAACCTTTTTTGTATATGGAGTTGAAGAAATCACTAATTTTTGGGCATCATCAGAAAGGGGGAAGGGGTAGTTTACTTGAAACTTAATATATTTTTAATATATCCATCTATTTCCATGAGATATGGTATAGTTAACTGTAAGCCATTCCAGATTCTTTAAAATGGAATAATCTTTGAACTAAAAAAAATCAAAATAGATTCATAGAGTTTTGGGGGCATGAATATATAAAAAAAACATACAGACGAATTGTTTACCTTCTGCTATTTTGAAATCCATAAAAAACACTTACTATCCTGCCAACATGAAGTTGGAAAGCTAAGGAGTAATTCTTGCAATCAAATATCAACTTCAAAATACACACATAAGCAAGCATAAGGAAGAAATCTGTAAGCAGAAATTAAAAAAAAACTCACATAATTTAATTTAATATTTCAATTTATTTTTATACTTGTTTTAGCGGACATAGTAGTATATATTATTTGTATTACAGTTAAACAGCTAAGGCTGTAAATGTCAAAATTTGTCACCTATGTAGACACCCTAACTTTTCTATTTTATTTTTTTATACCTGTAGTTATAGCGGACATTGTGGTAGTCTGTATACTACGGTGCAAAAGATGGAGCCATATACGGTCTTATTCTGTTAAAATATATTTTTTTATTTTTATGTACAAATAAAAATATTTTACGAGTATAGTTTCTTTATATTTATATGAATGTAAAATATATAATTTTATATTTTATGTAAAAATTTATAAAATAATTTAAATATCAATTTGATTGAAATTGATGTTCAATGAAAAAATAATTCACCTTGTCATGATGTGTTTGGATTATTTTTCTCATTTGCCTACAGACTTAAGCTGCTGCAACAAATAAAATATGACAATGAATAAAGTTCTTTAAACAAAGTCAATTATAGTTATGTAAATTACGATGAAAAAAAATGCAAACAATGATAGAAATGTTGATAATAAAACGTTTAGATAAGAATGGAATACTAGGGTATACTTAAAAAGTGAAAG
Organism: Phasia obesa; assembly: GCA_949628195.1. Lineage (NCBI taxonomy): Eukaryota > Metazoa > Arthropoda > Insecta > Diptera > Tachinidae > Phasia > Phasia obesa. The sequence continues at coordinate 119,126,009 of OX451217.1, forward strand.
TTAAATAATTTGGAGTCTTTCATCAACCGTGGTTGTATTCGGACGTGTATTGTGAATAATTAGTAAATTCTTATTTTTCTTAACAAACAAACAGATTAGTGTTTTTAATCTGGGGATTAACATTCCACAAAAATAAAATAACAAATTATTGTTATAAAGACAATTACAATTTAACTGCATTAAAAGCCTTGTTGTTATTATAATGACATGGGATAGTGATGGAGATGATGCTGGTTGGCAGCAAGTACCAACAACTAGAGCTGTGAAACGAAAACAACAAAATTCGCCTAAAAAACATGAACATAAAAAACAAAATATTAATAATAACAACAATGATTTAAATTCAAATATAAATAACAACAATGAACCATCAACATCATCGAACATGTTTGCAGAACTTGAAACGAATGAAGAGGACATGCCAGAAGTAAATCAATCAACAATAAAGCCACCGCCAATATTTATACCAGATGTTACAGATGTGAATAAAATGATTACTAATTTAACAAAAGTAATTCCTAAGAGTGAAATTAGTTATAAATCCTTAAGAAACCAGGTTATGCTTAAGATAGGTTCTGTAGATTCATATAGAATGCTAGTAAAATCATTAGATAGTTCAAACATTAGCTACAATACTTTTCAAATCAGGCAAGAACGTGCATTTAGAGTAGTAATGAAAGGTATTCACCCTTCAACTCCAGAAACGGACATAAAAGCTGAGTTACTAGTGCTAGGCCATCAAGTTAGGAGCATAATAAATGTTAAAAGTCGTGTGAATAAGGAAAGCTTATCAATGTTCTTTATTGATCTTGATCCAAAATCAAACAACAAAGATATTTATAACTTGCGATACATATGCAATGCTTTAGTTAAAATCGAACCTCCACGTAAAACTAATGAATTAGTTCAATGCTATCGCTGCCAATTGTATGGTCACACTAAGTCTTATTGTAAGAGACCATTTAGATGTGTGAAATGTGGTCTTGGCCATTCAACAGCCGAATGTACCAAGGATCAAAATGTCCCACCTGTCTGCGTTCATTGCTTGCAGAACCATACTGCCAACTATAGAGGATGTAGAGTTTATAAACATCTTTTTGAAAGGAGAAACTATAATTATTCCCTTAGACAACAAAACCAAAATCCTAATTTTTCGTATCGTCCACAGGATTATCCACAATTACCAAATCATCAAAACTTTAGCTCTCAAAGAGATACAAATTTTAATCAGCAATCTTACGCAGGAGTTGCTCAAAATAATATCATAAACAATGCTGACAATTTTAACACCAACTTAATGACAAAAATTGATAAACTCATCGGTATGATGAGCATTTTAATAGAAAAATTATGCAAATAAACTTAAGAATTGCAATATGGAACGCCAACGGCCTTTCAAATCACACACAGGAAGCTGAAATTTTTCTACATACAAATTATATAGATATTTTTTTAATATCTGAAACGCATTTCACTTCGAGAAGCTATTTTCGAATAAGAGGTTATGACTTAATTACTGCAAATCACCCAGGTAATCGTGCGCATGCTGGTGCCGCAATACTTATAAAATCGTCTATTAAATATGAAGTTCTTGAAGAATTTAACCTATCCACTATTCAAGCTGCAGGTATAAAAATAAATTGCGATAATGATGCAATATCTATCTATTCCATATACTCTCCTCCTAGACATAACATCGAATGTCAGGATTATTTTAAATTTTTCAAAAATTTAGGTACGCGATTTATTGTTGGTGGCGATTATAATGCCAAACATACATGGTGGGGTTCTCGGATTCTAAATCCTAAAGGAAGAGAGTTATACAAGTGTGTTCAAAAATATCATTATTCAGTTTTGTCAACAGGAAGACCAACTTATTGGCCAAGTGATATCAATAAAATTCCGGATCTACTTGATTTCGTGGTTTATAAAGGGATATCAACAAGATGTTTGGATATAAGGGATAGTGATGAGTTGAGCTCAGATCATTCTCCAATAATTTTAAATTTTTGCACTGTATTACAAACAATACAAAAAACAATAAATATTTTATCTCCAAAAACAGACTTGGAAGCTTTTAAATACTGGATAGATAAAAACGTTAATTTAAATTATCCAATAAACAATGGTACAGAACTTGATTCGGCTGTTGAAAATTTTACAAATTTAATCCACGAAGCGGGAGCATTATCAACCCCTGTGGTTGAAGCTGCTGGAAATGATCGTAATAGAGTTGTGATATCTGCTGAAATTCAAGCATTAATAAGATACAGAAGGAGATTGCGAAGAGTTTGGCAGTCTTCCAGAAGTCCAATTGACAAACAAATCTTTAACCGAGCCTCAAGTCAGGTAAAAACTCGAATCAGAGAATTTAAAAACGAAGAAACTGCTAACTTTCTAAAAAGCCTTAATATTAATGTATCTAAAAATGATGAGCACTGCCTTTGGAATGCAACAAAATATATAAAGCGGCCAATTAAAAGAAACATACCTATTAAAGATATAAACGGTAGCTGGTGTAGATCAGATAAAAATAAGGCAGATGCGTACTCTAATTATTTAGAAAATATTTTTCAGCCGTTCAATTTTAATAGTGATGATGATGTTAAAGAAATAGAAGAGTTTTTATGTTGTCCTTGTCAAATGGATTTCCCTATCCCTCATATTCCTCCGCAAGAAGTGCAAAAAGAAATTGTAATGCTTAATAACAAAAAAACACCTGGATATGACCGAATAACAGCAACAGTTGCTAAAAGTCTGCCAAAAAAAGGTATACTTTTTCTAACTTTAATTTTCAACTCAATTTTAAGGTTACAAAACTTCCCAAATCAATGGAAATACGCTGAAGTTATTATGGTACCCAAACCAAGCAAGCCAGAAAATATTGTTTCATCTTACCGACCTATTAGTCTTTTAACCACTTTCTCAAAACTATTTGAAAGAATATTCTTACGGAGGTTAATTCCAATACTAGAAAGAAAAAGCATAATTCCAGAACATCAGTTCGGATTTCGACAAAATCATGGTACTCCCGAGCAATGTCATCGTATACTCAACGTGATAAGAGACTCTTTAGAACGTAAACAATACTGTTCAGCTGTATTTCTCGACATTCATCAGGCCTTTGATCGAGTATGGCATCAGGGAATTCTATTTAAACTAAAGAAGTTGCTTCCAGCTCCATATTATTTGTTTTTTAAATCCTATTTAGAAAAAAGATTCTTTTACGTGAAAGTTAACAGCGAAATGTCCGATATATGTTCTATAAAAGCGGGTATTCCTCAAGGCAGTGTTCTAGGACCTGTTCTTTACACCATATTTACATATGATATGCCTACAAATGAAAATGTAACTGTCGCAACATATGCTGATGACACAGCATTAGTAGCAGCAAATGATTCACCTACCATTGCGTCAGAAATTATTCAACAGCAACTTAATGATATCGAAGGGTGGTTGAGAAAATGGAATATTAAAGTAAATACCGACAAATCCACACATATTACTTTTACTCTAAGAAGACAAGATTGTCCAGCTGTTGCTTTAAATGGTACAGTTATTCCTAAACAAACAACTGTCAAATATCTTGGTCTCCATCTCGACCGACGAAACACATGGAAAAAACATATACAGTCTAAAAGAGAACAATTAAAGATAAAAACGAGAAAAATGTATTGGCTACTAGGTTCTAAATCTGAACTATCACTTGAAAATAAGCTCTTGCTTTACAAAACGATATTAAAACCTGTTTGGACTTACGGAATACAGCTTTGGGGCACCGCTAGTAATTCAAATATTGAAATTCTTCAAAGATACCAATCTAAAACACTAAGATTAATAGCAAACGCTCCTTGGTTCATAACAAATAACAATATTCACAAAGACTTACAGATTCCAACAGTTAAAGATGAGATAAACAAACATACTTCTAGATACTTAGACAGACTCAGTACTCATAGAAATCCTTTAGCAATATGCTTGTTAGATGAAACCGAAGAAGTCAATAGACTTAAAAGGTTACATATATTAGATTTACCTTACAGAAAATAATCTCCTACAATCTAATTAATTTGTAGATATTTAACTGGATAAAGATCCAGACTAGGTTAAGTTAAAATAAGATTATAAAATTTGCTTATTGTTGTAAAAACAGATTGTAAATAAATGAATTATAAAAAAAAAAAAAAAAAAAAAAAAATAATTTGGAAGCATACAAAAGGTACACGATGTTTTCTAAGATAAACAGTTATGAATTTAAAAGGATATTTACAGCTATTGTACAGTGCATGGTATAAAATTGGAATTATAATAGTTTCTGCAGGATCGCAAAATTAATTCTAAATTATAGCCCTGTTTTGTGTGAAACTTATCAAATTAGCTATGTTGAGATGAAAAACATCAAGTCTTATTATATATACATATAATAAAACAGTAACAAGACCATTTCTGAACATGAAATAATTTTTGAAAATTTTTTTTGTAATCGAAATGGAATAAACAGCAATTTTTAGAATTTTTGTCTGTCTGTCTGTCTGTGTTCGCATTACTTTATAAAATTTTGTGAGGAGGTATCTTAATATCTTGATTCAAAAATTGGATACTTTTTTTCCATAAATCAGTCAAGTGCGAGTTAGTCTCAGACACGTAGGCTTCCAGACTATGTTTAGTACGCCTTTAAAAATTCAAGTTGTTAATTTTTGTATGTATTATGGCGCTCCCTTTATTTTTAAAATCAAAGTCATGTTTGCGAAAATTGCATCGCTATTGGAACACCCTTTAAAATTTAGAAACTGTTGTTATAACGGCCATGGTAATACACTTTCTATAAAAATATCAGGCCTACATATTGCGGTTCAAAAAATAGTTTCTTTAGTTTCCATAGTAATAAACCTCCTCTAAAACCTTCAAGAGCCTACTTACTATTGTTCAAAATTTAGGCCATATACACGTAAACCACGTCACTCTCGGAACATCCTTTAATTTTAAGGTTTAATTTTATATACTTATTTAGAAATCGTACATAGTGTTAATTACTGTCTGCAAATTTTAAGTGGTTGCCTCCTATAGCTCAAGAAATAAAGACATAAAGGCAAATAACACCTCACTTTCGGAACACCCGATAAGTTTTAGAATTTATTTCTGTAGTGGCCACAGTTATATACATTCTGTGAAAATTTCAAAAGTCTACCTATTATGGTTCAAAACTTAGGCCTTATACATGCAAATCACACCACTATCGGAACACCTTTTAATTTTTAGGTTTATTTTTCTATACTTGTTTATATAGCGAACTAAGTTTTAATTACTGTCTTTAAATCTTGAGTCTGTGTCTCCTACAGTTCAAGAAATAAACACATATTCGTGAATAACACCTCTCTATCGGAACACCCTATAAGTTTTAGTATTTATTGCTATAGCGGCAACAGCTATACATCATCTGTGAAAATTTCAAGAGTCTACCTATTACGGTTCCAGAGATAAAAGGAGCTGACAGACGGACAGACAGACATTGTAGCGAAAACAATAGGATTTCGCTTTTACCCTTTGGGTACGGAACCCTAAAAATGTAGTGAAAGTACGCAATTTTATAGATGTAAATGCACTGTAAACTAGGCAACACCTATTATTTTTAAAAAGCGGAATATTTTAAATACTATTTTTTAGAACTCTAGAATAATATTAGAAGTGTAATTAATTTTTAGAATTTTATGCAGAGCCAGAGATGGGTACCTATATATAAAGGAAATTTATAAACCATAACTCACGCAAGTTTATATCATAACATATGAATATTTGTTTTAAACATTTTTTTTATAATTTCGACCCTTAAAATGTTTCTTGGAATACTTTCAAAGCAAAATCGAACAAAATAAATCATATCTTCTATAAATTTTTAACGTAGTGTGCTTGTACTAACAATAGTTAGTATAGAAAATATTTGAAATAATTTTAAAATTTTTATTAATAATATTTTTAACTCTTTTAAAAGGTGAAGTCTTATATTTTATATGTTATACCATTATCTAACAGTTTTTGTGAGCTATTGAAGTTGAACTTTTTGCAAGGATAAAACCTTCTGATATTTTCTATCACATTTTCCAAGGATAAAATTTCACTTTTTAAAAGAGTTAAAAATATTATCAAAAATATTATTAATAATATTTTTAAAATTATTTTAACGAACGTAAATTTTTAAATACGAATGATCAGTATTCCTTTTTGGCTTATACGTATTTAGTTTACTTTAAAGTTGTTACAAGTATTTTTCAAGGAGAAAATACCACATTGTAGTGTAAAGTGTGAAGGTTGCATTATACAAAAAGTATTTTGAAGAAAAGTTTTCTTACAGATGCAATTTTGAATTACAAATAATGTGATTAATTTTGAAGAAAAAAAAAGGAAAATACCCAAAGTAAATAGATGCAAAGAATGCTGCAGACTCATGTAGTGATCCACAAAATGCGTTACATTCTGCTAGTGTATAAAATAAAATTTTCCCATATTTTCTTTTAAATTAATCACATTATTTGTAAAAAAATATTCTTTCAACTTAAAGAGCATAAAACAAACTTAAGCCTGACTTCAAAATTTCATCTGTATATTAATAAATAGTTCGACTAATAAAATTTAAATATTTAATATCGAAATAATTTCTTTAAATGTTAAACAGATATTAACACAGCCATATGCCAATATCTACATTTATGTTTCATGATTGATAACGTTGAATTTCTAAATATAACTTTCGAATGCAACTAATCATATTCACCTAGAAATATAGCACGCAAATACAAAAAAGCATGAAAATAATTTTATAATCCGGCTTATAGGATGAAACATAATTATGCAACAATAGGCAACAAAAGTATCTTTGTGATAAACCTAAGTAATTGTAACAAAAACATAAAGAACGACGACATAAAAACAATAAACACAAATAACATTAAATAAACTAACAATATGATTTAACATACACAAGAGCAAAAATACATTTACTAACGCTTATATACAATGAAAAATAAGCACTTTATTACTGCTATATGATTATTATTGGGGAAACGTTCAAATGCTTACAATACATATTTATTTTCGATAATAATTCAAAAAAAGGGGTTGATCTGACTTCAGTAAATAAGAGATGAGTATTTTTATAAGTTTAAAGAATTTTTCCATTTTATTTTACAAACAATGTTGTATTAGCATTACATTATGGAGATTTAAAACAGCAACAAAATTGGTAATTTTTTTGAAGAAGAAGTAAAACGTTGATAAATCTTTTCTTTATCTTTCGAATAAAAACATATACTACAACTTTGTTATAATTGGAAAAAAAATGTATTTTAAATATATTTCCATGAGATATTTGTTAATGTATTTTCTTTAGGTATTTTTTAATTCTTTATTAAGCAATCATTAAAACAAAAATCGAGTCATTTTTTGTTATACTATACCTATTTGTTTTATATTTTTTTAAGTTATAAAGCTACTGTAGCTTTAAATAAAAAGAAAACAATTTTTAAATAAAAAATAAACAATTTTTAGCTTAAAATATTTATTGATAATTTTTTGAATTCTGAACACTAAACAGAAAATAATATTTGGACCAATTAAATATATTAATTCATTTCAGATTAAAATTTAATAAAATAAACAATTAATTCAATATCTGTTTAATTAAAAATTGTTTTCTTTCTGTTTTAAACAAATATGTATATATTTGAATCAAATACAAAATTAATTAAACTTTCATTTTAAAGTAATTAAAACCTTTAATAGGTGCAGCGAATTTCCCAAATCAAATTTGAGTTATCTTTAACATTGCTTAGACCACGATAAACTAGTTTTGATTAAGATTTCATCACCCGAAAAATGCAACGTGGGTGGTTTGAAGTATATAATTTTTAAGCCACAACCAAAGTGTTTAAGTTAATTAATAATTATTCAAGCTTAAGTTCTTTATTATATATAATATAGAATGTAATACATTTTCTAGTAGTTTAAATAGTTATTGTTAGAACTCTTAATAAAATTATGATGAAGCCTGTTTTAGAAATAAGTACAACAGACTATATTAACGTAAATTCAATGTAAATTTATTAAGAACAATTCCAAAAAATAATGTTAAAGTACAAAGTTGTGTATTAAGCGAAGACAATAAAAAGAATGAGAAAAAATGTGCTTTTTAAAATTAAGTATGTATGTAGTATACAAAAGAAAAGCAAATAAAATGACAGTTCAAACATATGATAAGAACTGTTCACAAAATGATGTAATTATTAATGATTGAAAACGCGAATTTTAACAGTAATTATTTTTATATTTAAAGAATGAAATAGGACGCCAGAAATTTTATATTTTATTTATATATTTACATTCTGGAATACTATTTTTCTTTATTATACTACCAAGCAAACATTATTTCTTTATTTTCTTCTCTTTACAGATTTTCTTTACTGAATGTAGCATCTAGAAAATGTATATCATTCTACTTGAGTCTAATTTTTATTTATCTCTTTTTATACCATTCACACAGGTAGAAATTTGTCATTCCGTGTGTAAGATCTGTAAAATTCATTTCCGACCGCATATATATATCACATAGAAAAGTTGATTAAGTGATGTCCGTCTGTCCGTGTTCTGGTAGTAATGTCATTTGCCCAGACACCAGACGAGATACAGAAGATATAAGCCCACCAATCTTCCAGGCATAGTTTAGAAATTTTTGGGCTTGCAAGTCAGCAACACCAGACTTTTCCTTTGAAGACCTATAATTTTTCAGGTTTTTTTTTAAATTTTTTTTTGTTAAATAAATATTAAACCGCGACAGATAGATCCCAAAGATTGCATACAGATCTCGGGGGATCAATAACCCCCTGAGAAGTCCGATTATGTGTATATTATATGGCTTGGAAGGGTTTTCTGCTTTGATTTGTATTTAAGGCCGTTATAGAAAGCAATACATTTATAGGTAGCAAATTGTCCCACAGGATGCCACTGGTAACCAGGAGCAGTAAATAGGCCCAATAGGGGAGGATCGATATGAGGAAAATGGATTGTTTGCTTTAATCTGACCGTTCTACGGCAATATAGATTGAAGGAAGTTCCTAATTTTTACAACAAATTAAAAAAAAAAACTAAAAAAAAATTATAAAAAAATTCTAAAAAAATATTACAAAAAATTTTCCAAAAAATTGTTACAACTAATTTTCCAAAAAATTAAAAAAAGAAATTTACAGAAAAATTGCAAAAATATTTTTATAGAAATTTTTTAAACAAATTTTTACAAAAATTGTTAAAAAAAATTTATTAGAAAAATAGCAGGGAAATAGCATGTCGTTTAATGGCTCATAAAACTGGAAACATTTATTATTTTGTTTGAATTTACTTATTTTGATTTGTCAGTCTGTGAGTTGCTTAAATGTCTTGTTATTTTGTCTCTTGATCATTTATGTATATTCATATTATGTATTTTTATTCCCTTTTTTCCTATTTGTTTATACATATGTATGATTGTAAATGATCAGTTAGTTTTATGTGTAACAATATTATTCTGCAGTGCTTTTGTTTCATTAAGTTGGCCCGTTATTTTTGGATGTATTTAATACATAAAGAATTTTTGGCTCAACTTTAAATTATTTTAACACGTAAAATTAGTTTGTTAAAGGAATGCACTGCGGTAAGTACATTTGTTATATGTATATTTACATTTGTTAATTGTAATATTTTTTAAATAGAAATAAACACCTAAACCAATTAATTAGAAACTTGGCTGTTTTTATTTGGTTGTTAAATTCGCCCTTTTTCGAACGACCGTCGCCACCAGCGATAACAGACAATATATAGCATTATTATGGTGAAGGGTACATAAGGTTCGGAATGGCCAAATATAGTACTCTCTCTCTTGTTAATAAAGAAAAAATTATTAATTCATGTAAAAAATGTGTTTAAACAATTTTTCTTGCAAAATTATATTATACAATATAAGGTAAGAATTAGGTCTTTCTAATTTATGTATCAATGAAATCATTATTAATACATTGAATATAATAAGAAATAAAAGAATTATGATGTAAAAAATGTCTCCGCACTGCTAGAAAGCACGTCTACTACGCCAAAAAAAATAATTCTGCTATCAGTAAGTACGTGAGAGTGTAATTGATTAAGAGCGGTCAAAAAACTGGCCTCTTGACGGTAGCTTGAACTGCATCGAAGAAAACGATAAGGTGTTAGTTGCTGGTTCTGTGGTAAAGGTCATGCCGTCTGTAATATTTCCGGTAAAAGTTCTAAGGTTGTTAAAGTCGCTAACGTTTCATTGCTGACCTCGTAAAGGGAAAAGAAGGAACGTCCAAGATGTTACAATTTTTCCGTTTTTTCCATTTATAATAAATTTTATTTTTTAGTTTTAAAAATAGTTCCCATATGATATTTAATAGTTTTCGACCATACTATAATCGTTTAATTTAAACATAATATTATAATGTTTAACAATGGTTTGACTATATCCTTATAATTTAACCATAATATGTTGCTCTTAGATTACCCCACCCATGTTTTCGTCCTTACCCATGTTTTCGTCCTTGCGTTAAACTTACACAAAAAAAATTAAAGCGATGTTAGTTTTTCATTCATCTAAAAAATGTTAATAGTGAATCTTATTTTATTAATTTATTACCTACCATGATGGTATTTATTTACTGTATTTATTTTAAGCAATATTTTATTTATACTTAAAAGTTGAAGCTTTAATTAAATCTCGTTATAACATAACTCTATTTTTAATTTGTAGAAATGCAATATAAAATTATCAAACATTTTACATTTATTATTAAAAAATTTAGAAATTATTTCCAAGTAAATATGTATGTCAACGATACATGATTTTCCACTACATATGAGTGATATTCATTTGTTCTCAACAAATGTTACTCATACGCAACAAGTGTTACTATAGATGTGAAATGTTAATTAAAATCTTTAAAAAGGAAGCTGATTGACATTTGAAATGACATAATGATTATAACTTGTTTGCAAAATATGAATTCTTGGTATGAAAAGTTGTGAGTAGAACTAAAACATGACATAAACATTTAGGACATGTCAAAAAATAGTTCTTAAAATTTAATTAAACTTTTGACAGTAAAACGGTTCTTCAGAATGTTAAAAAGGAGTTTATTGTTAATTGAAGACAAAGTGAAATGTTACTTTATCAAAAGAAAAAGACAATATTTAAACAACAGTTTTTAATACTTAACTAGTTATAAATTACTAACGTCTTTGGGCTTAAATCTTCGTCTGGTGCCTTGGCAAATAACATTAAACATGTCATAAATTGAATTGCCAAACACAGCACAGAACAAATATATTGGCGACATGACAAATTCTAAAAAGATATGATTGACGCTCTTACGTTACCTTAAATGGTTCAACGATAATAATCTTGATATTTTCCCTTAGACTACCCTATGAATCAGTTAAAAATCTTTAATTTAATGTACATGTCAATTTATAAATTGATATTATTATTTAAAATGAGACTCCATTAGAAAAGAGTAATACATTTGATACATTAAATCAAATCAAAGTTAAACAGAATTTAAATTTAAATTTTAAATCTAAATCTAAATCCTTTTTCATGCAGTGTTAAAACAAAAACGTGAAGCTATCTATAAACTTGTTATACAAAATCCTTTTGTTTTGTGTCATTTATAATTTTGTGTATACGCGTACACGTTAACATATGTATATAAATATTTTTATTTAAAAAGTTTTTTTAATAAAAGTAAAACTGCAACTGCACAATCAGATTATTCATTATGGCGTGCATGTAGAAATCTTAAAAGACCGGTCGTACGTAAGCCTCCCTTGCGAACTTCTTGTGGAGACTGGTCAAGGAATGATACCGAAAAAGGCAATTTGTTTGTTGGACATTTGAAGAAGGTTTTCACCCCAAATGTATGTACTGATATAGCTGAGTTGTCATCAGTAGAGACTATTGCCGTAGTACCCCTAAGATTTGAATTTAGCGATATTGAAAGGGCAATAGCAGATTTAAACACCAAAAAAGCCCCTTGAGTTGATAAAACAAGTAACAAGATGTTAGTTGAGTTGCCCCGTATAGGTCGCAGAATTATTCTGTTTGTTTTTAATGCCATCTTACGTCTTGAGTACTTTCCCACAGAGTGGAAGGTCTCTTTGATAACTATGATTCCTAAACCAGGAAAAGAGCACACAAAATTAGAATCATACAGACCTATAAGCCTTTTATCAAACGTGTCAAAGTTATTTGAGAGAATATTAATAACTAAGCTGAATCCAATACTTAGCGCGAAAGGATGCATTCCGAACTATCAATTCGGCTTCAGAAAACAACATAGTACGATCCAACAAACACACAGATTAGTAAATGTAATTAAAACGACCTTTGAAGAAAAAAATAATGTTCTGCGATCTTTATCGACGTTTCTCAAGCATTCGATAAGGTTTGGCACGAAGGCCTAATATTTAAGCTAAAGCTGAACTTGCCCGAAAACTTGTATAAGCTTTTAAAAGATTATTTAACGAATCGCAAGTTTTTACTAAAAGATGGTGACTTTTTAAGCTCGCCACAGCTCATTGAAGCCGGAGTTCCCCAAGGTAGTATTTTGGGACCATTTTATATTTACTGAACACATCGGATATGCCAATTAGCACCCTAGTCCACACATCAACTTTTGCAGATGACACAGCTTTTTTAAGTATTCATGAAAGTTCGCAAGAAGCATCACAACTTTTACAAGACCACATACTCAATTTGGAAAAATGGCTAGAAAAATGGAGAATAAAAGTGAATGAACAAAAATGCACTCACATAACTTTCACACTGCGCAGGGACTTATGCCCTCCTATTCGCATAAATAACCAAATGATACCACAGCTTTTAGACGTTAAATACCTGTGTATACATCTTGACCGTCGCCTTACTTGGAAAAGCCACATTGACTTCAAGTTAACACAAATGAAACTAAAAGCAGTACAACTAAATTGGCTTATTGGCAGAAACTCCACCCTGAGCTTAGAGTGTAAACTTCTACTGTACAAGTCGGTTCTCAAACCAATTTGGTGTTATGGGATTCAGTTATGGGGCACTGCCTCAGCTAGCAATGTAGAAAAAATTCAAAGGCGCCAAAATAAGATTTTACGTATTATTACATCTGCTCCCTGGTATATAAAAAATTCGAACATCCACAAATACCTAAACATGCCATCAGTTAAAGCAGAAATAGCGAAACATGCAGTCACATATCTAAATAGGACAAAAATATAAACAATTATGACAAATAGAATTGTTTATTTTTTAAATTCATTAAAAAGTAAAATTTGTAAATTTAAATTTGTTACATAAGGCAATTATGCTGAACGTGTTGGTGCCGGTGCTCCCGTATATTTAGCTGCCGTTATGGAATATTTGTTCGCTGAAGTTCTTGAATTGGCTGGTAATGCTGCTCGTGACAACAAAAAGACAAGAATCATTCCTCGTCATTTGAAATTGGCTATTCGTAATGACGAAGAGTTAAAGAAACTATTGTCTAGAGTAAAAATTGGCCAAGTTTTAACGAAACATCCAAGCTGTACTTTTGCACAAGAAAACATAAAAAAAATGTTAAATAACTAAGAGATATTAGTGCTCCAACTTAAATCCTACAAATGTAAATCCTACAGCACTGGAGGTGATATTTAACATTTGTATGCATAATTTTATAACAAAAATAAAGTTTTAATTTATGGATCCACCCGTTTATTTAAGAATATTTCTTTTTCATTAAATTCGCCAGCTTTTCATACTGTTCTTGTGCCGTTGTTTTCTACCAAGAAATTAAATAAAACTAAAATTTCAGTAAAAAGCAATTAATAGTTTAAAAAAAAATTTGTTGTATTCCATATTAACATCTTTTATTAATTACACGCTCTTTTAAACTAATCAAAGAAAAACCGAAAAACTTTCCGTTAACAAATTCACAACTTACAAAAACGTAGCTACGATCGTAATGCAGAATACATACAATCGTAAAAATTAAATGAAACGGAACACAGAATACCAAAGTTGACAAACGGAGAAAATTTCGATTCGAATCGAAATGCAGAATAGGTGTGAATATTAAAATTATTGAAGAATCTTAATACGCAGTATTTTATTGAAATGGGCTCCAGTGGCATATTAATATCAAGTACTAAATGGAACCATGGCATAAATATATAAAAATAGCTAAATGTACCATTTGTTGAATTAAAGGTAGCCTAAAACACATCTCAACCTATTGGTTGTATATCTTGATGATGGCTGAGAAACAAATTTTGATTTTCTCTTTTTTTTCTATAAATGCAATTCGCTTATCTTTTGTGATAGGGATCAATCCGGTGTAGTTAAACAAATGTTTATTAACCATTTCTTAAGAATGAAACGAGGAGAATCTATAATTCGCTTTCATATCCACTATCTTTGCTAGTCACCACATCATCTTTTGGAAAAATTAAACAAGTAATTATTTATATTGAAATAATAAGAAATAAATTAACAATAATAAAGAAATAAATTAACTGCGTAGGTCTGTCATTCTACTTATATATAAATTAAAAGTTTTGTGAAATTGTCAAATAACAATATTGCAAAAGGTATTATCAATCAACAATCTGAAAAAATCCATATTTTTTTGTGGAATTAAGCATTTTTGGTGGACGGACTTCCTAACCAGTTCTTCAGATTTTTACCTTACCATACGTAGTATAAGGTAAAGTATAGTAATCATGAAAAAACGTTTTAAGGTCTCCTGAATCCATTTTGGATATTTTCGCGATGATGTCTGGGTGGGCCACTATTTTTGTGGAGTTTGTACAGGTCATACCGTTTGACATATCAAAATGAAATTTAGTATATGCCTTTGGTATATGGAGATGAAGAGCTGTATAGTTTTTGGGCATAATCGGAAGGGAACCTAGTTTTCTTACTCCAAAATTTTGTAAACGTTGTAAAGGTCATACCGTATGACATATTAAAATGAAATTTAGTTAACACCCTAAATCGAAAATAATTATTTTTCGATTGGAATATACTTTGAACTTATATTCTGTATGTAATATATCCATAAAAATATCTGTTTCCATTGGGTATGGTAAAGTTAAGTGTAGGCCACTACAGATTGTTTTGCTCGTCTATGCTTGAAATTATAATTTCATTTTATAAATTCTAAGTTACAAAATAAAAAATATTTACTTTGTAAATATACAACAGTCACCATGCATACAGTTCCTCAGATACATGATAATCCAGATTTTTTTTCATATTATTTATTTATTGTATCTTAAAATTATATGAACTAACAATATAGCCGAAGGACTATGCTAAACGTTACGTTTTTGTTAAGTATTCTTAATTGCGATATACACTCTGAATTCATACTAAGAAGTATATCATTTAATGTTCCACATCGGCCGACACGTTACTTTCAACCTCTGGCAATTAAATGTTTTCGTACGAACTATGCTTATGCTGATCCACTGAGAAGAATATGTGCCAATTTTAATGAACTGTATCAATTTATTGATTACTCTTTAAGCTTAAACGTTATAAAACGCAATATTATAATTTTCCTTAATTGTTAAATATTTTTCTTTTGTCTTTGAAAATTATTATTACAAATAATTATTAAATTAGTTACTAAAGTCTGTATGAAATTATTATGTAGACTTTTATATATTTAAATAAATAAAAAAAAAATAAAAAAATAAGTGCTCAAATCTTAAAAGTTAAAATAAAAAAAGGTAAAGTAATAAAATAAAAATAAAATTAAAAACTGTATGATGAAACGGTTGTAGCTATAATTAAATTGGTCACCTTTGTGATGTTCGGCAAAGAGAAGTAATATTCCTCCTTCTTAGTCGAACGTAACCACGATCATACAGGATGTTGCGGGCCAGCGGGTTTGGATGCGTTACAAGCTTCTTCAGAAACGTTGTTGCATGTTTCGCTATTACTGCCTTAACTAATGGCACGTTTAGATCTTTATGGATGATCGAGTTTTTATTATACATATTCGTAAAATATATTTCGTAAAATCTTATTTTTGGTGCCTTTGAATCTTTTCTTAATATAAAGCTGAGGCAGTATCCCAAAACTGTCAGCCATAACTTGGTTTAAGGATTAAATTATAAAGTAAAAACTTAGAATTTAAACTTAGGGTTGATTTCTGTCAATTTATTTGCCTTGCTTTTAGCTTCATTTGGGTCAATTTTGCTTTAATGTCACTTTTCCAGGTTAATTGTCTATCTAGATGTACGCCGAGGTATTTGACCTCTGAGTGTTGTGGTATAGTTTGGTTATCTATTCGAATATGAGGACTTGAGTCTTTACGCAGAGTAAATGTAATGTTAAACCATTTTTGTTCGTTCATTTGATTCTCCATTTTTTAACCACAATTCAAAATAAAAAATGTGGTCTTGTAAGTAATGCGATGCTACTTGGGGTGAATGATTAGAAAAGCGGTGTCGTCAGCAAATGTGGACTCGATTGCCAGATGGCATATCGGATGTATACAATAGGTCGTATCAAATAGGATGTATCAAATAGGTCTCAATATACTTTCTTGTGGAACTGCAGCTTTAATTGGTCGAGATGAGCCTAAAAAATCTATTTTTTTAAGTATAAACTTACGACCAGTTAACTAACTTTTAAACAATTTATAAAAATTATTGTTTATAAGCATACTCTGCTTTAACTTCTAAACGAGGCCTTCATGTCATAATTTGTCGAACGCTTGAGAAACTTCTATGATATGAACAATATCACAATAATATTTTTAATACATTTATTAACGGCGCGTTTATTCAATAGCGCTGTGCTGTCTTCTAAAACCGAATTGGTGGTTCGGAGTACATCCTTTTTCTCTCAAAATTAGGTTTAGCTTAGTAGTTATTATTTTCTCAAATAATTTTGACATATTTTATAACAGAATTATTTGCCTATAGGAGTCTGCCTTTGAGTTATCTTTTCCTGACTTAGGTATCATAGTAATAAGGGAAACCTTCGAGTCTGAGAGAAAATATATAAGGCGTAGAATGGCATTAAAAATAAATAGAATTATTTTAACTGCTTACTGAGGAAGTTTTCTTTATTGTTACTTGTTTTATTAAAACCATAGGCCTTCTTGAGGTTCTAACTAGCAGTTGTCCTTTCAACATCTTGTATGTTAAATCTAAGAGAGTTTGCTACTTTAACATAGACAGGTGGCAACTCAGCTAAATTAGAAGATATATTCGGCATAAATACTTATTTTAATGCTTAACAAATAAATGTCTTTTTCGATATGACTTATTGCACTATAGATGTGCCATGACTCTAACATGGAGATTTTTTTGAGGTCGCATTTAAAAAAAAAAAATGTTATTTGCGGTCCCTGATAAATAATGATTATAAATAATGCAAGTGATGCTTAAATTTTAAACATATCTCTAGGTAAAGCCTTTGCTACGCCAAAGCAATAAGTTCAAAAATTGTCTGCGGGTCTGTAGGTCTATAAATTCTTTCTCCACTAGAAATAACATTTAAACGCATTTTTGCAATTACGTTAAACCAGACACGACCCTTCGGAGTGACTAGTCTTGACCCTCAGAACATGTGTTTTGCGTTTAACCGCCGCACATAGGGGTATTTTGCCAATCTAGCCGGACATTACTTTTTTTTAGCTTATATTGGCTCTAAAAATGTACTGAGTGCCCCTAGGTTAATGAAACTATGCAGAAAAATCTATTATCGTCATAGGCTGTAAATATAATGCTATAAAATAGAAAAAATCGGATCAAGGAGAAAAAGTTCCCTTTGGAAGAACTAATCCTACCTCTGAAAAATGCAAGTTTTTTTTGAATTTCCCGTCATTTTGTTTAGTAATTACAACTTTTAAGGTCAAAGAATGTTCAAAAACTTAAGGTTGGACTCAATATATACTTAAATGCCATTTTTAGCCCCTCCCCCTTTTGTGGGCGGTGAAATAAAAAATTATTTGAAAAAATAATGTAATTATTAAAAGAAATGGATTTCATACTTCTTAATACCATAAAAATTAATTTTTATGGGCAGGGGGTGGTATTCCTCCAATCCCACCTCCAAAAAAAATTTTTTTTTGCCAATTTCCTAAAAATATCCATTTTTAAGCTTTCCAATGCCTAACCAATCCCCGCCTACCAAGAATATTATTAAAAATATATCTTTGTAATTTGTTATTTTATAGTATTTTATTTATCGGAAAATCATTAATTTATTTATAGTAATAACTTATTTATGATTGTAACGATAAATTTTATTTAAAATTATGGCAATTAATTTATTTAAAACAACTTCTCCGTTGCACTAAGGAGATGATGAGTGCCATGGTTCTTCCTCGTCGGATTCTTCAAAGACCTCTTCCGAATCTGAATCCTCTTCAGCGTTAAGTACAGTTATTTCTGCAGCTAATTCAGGACTGGAAAAAACTCTTCTGCTAGTGTTGCCATCGTTGGTGTTTCCAAATCCAGCTTTCGGTACACCCACTACTAGCCCTAATTCACTTCAAATTTTTTCTTGGATGTTTTTTTTTTCCTCGTGTTAACAATGGCTTTGTCCGCATCATATTTTATTTGCCATTTTTTCACTGACAGTTTATATGACAGGTGTAATATGCTCTCAAATAGGCGAATTTTGGCGTGTTAAGTAGATGGTCCGAAAGAAAGGGCATCTACGTCTATATCTCTTTTAATATTTAGATTGTTTTTTGTACAGGTAATAACAGTGTTAGATGTAATGATTTAAATAAAAAACATCTACCTTCAGTTATTAAAAACCAAAACATTTTATGAATATACAAGGGTTTATTGCTCGTATTTACCTATCCAAGATAAGAAGAAACATAAAAAGGTAAAATTTTAAAAAAATCGCAAAAAAAAATGGCGCAAATATGCGCAACTTTTTTTTACAGCATAAAAGAAGAGATCGTAGATTTTGTAGTGATATATAACATTTTTAGGATCGCGATGGAGATCACTCTTAAAAAGCTTTTCACTTTTTTTTTGGCCAACTATTTTACAAAAAAAAAAAACCTTTTTTTAATTTTGAACGAAATTTTTTATCATTAAAAATTAAAAAAACAAATTTCTAAAAATTAACATAAGTAGCTACTAATAAACCCTTTCACAGAAAAAAAATCAATACAAAATCTTTGTTCGTTTATCCACCAAAAAATATATAGCAAACCTCTCAAAATCGTTTAAAGTCAATAAAAACGTATGCGATTTACTCAACTTTCCTGACTTTAACACTGTCCCAAAACAAAAAATCTCAACCAAACGCCTTGAAAATTCACTATACGATGCAGAATTTTCTGCATCTGCAGTTCTCTGTCGAGCTGTGTACTTAAATTTTTACATTTCTCAAAATTAATTTTTGGCCTAATGTCCGGCTAGATTGGCAAAATACCCCTCTGTGCGCCGGTTACTATAAAACAGGATCCTAGTAATTTAAAAAAGTCCCGGTACTGAGTCTACGATATCGAAAATCTAGGATAGGAATAAATTGAAGAAATAACTATGTTTATGCTATGATGTTAGTTGCTTGCATGTAGTCAGTGCTGAAATCGCACACGAGATAGTAGATATGGCTGAACCTTCATATGTTTTACCATGATAGTCTTTAGTAGTGTTAAATGTGTAGCAATTTATTAAAAAAAAGTATTTTTAATTAAGTGTAGCTCCGAATTCAGCATGATATAAATTTGTTGATTTAGCAGGAATTTAAATATAAAATACCTTATGCTACTTGCAGTTAGTCACTATTGTGTATGTGTGTCATAGTATGTGCGTGCACGCAGACTGTGTGTGTGTGTAGTTATAGTCATGAACATAGAATCTTATCACAACTATTTAACAAGTTTTTCACGTTTAAGCAACTTAAGGTAACTTCTGCATACAATTTGTGTACACAAAGATATTTTTTGTCTTTTTAGGGTTCCGTACACAAAGTGTAATAACGAAAACCTATTGTTTTCGTTACAATGTCTGTCCGTCTGTCCGTATGTCCGTCTGTCCGTCTGTCAGCGCCTTTTATCTCTGGAACCGTAATAGGTAGACTCTTGAAATTTTCACAGATGATGTATAGTTGTTGCCGCTATAGCAACAAATACTAAAACTTATAGGGTGTTCCAATAGAGAGGTGTTATTTACGAAAATATGTTTATTTCTTGAACTGTAGGAGGGATACACTTGAAATATACAAACAGTTATTAAAACTTAGTTCACAATATAAACAAGTATAAAAAAATAAAACTAAAAATTAAAGGGTGTTCCGATAGTGGTGTCAAATGCATGTATAAGGCCTAAGTTTTGAACCGTAATAGGTAGGCGCTTGAAATTTTCACAGAAAGTATATAACTGTGACCGCTATAAAAACAAAATTAAAACTTAAAGGGTGTTCCGATAGAGAGGTGTTATTCACGAATATGTGTTTATTTCTTGAACTGTAGGAGGCATACACTAAAAATTTACAAACTGTAATAAAAACGTAGTTCGCATTATATACAAGTCTAAAAAATAAACTTAAAACTTAAAGGGTGTTCCGATAGTGGTGTTATTTTGATTTATAAGGCCTAAGTTTTGAATCATAATAGGTAGAATCTTGAAATGGGTGTTCTGATAGAGAGGTGATATTCACGAATATGTTCTTATTTCTTGAACTGTAGGAGGAATTCACTAAAAATATGCAAGCACTAAATTAAAATTAGTTCGCTATATAAACAATTCTGAAAAAAATAAACCTAAAAATTAAAGGGTTTTCCGATAGTAGCGTGATTTGCATGTATAAGGCCTAAGTTTTGAACCATAATAGGTAGATTCTTGAAAATTTTACCAAAGGTGTATAACTATGGCCGCTATAGCAAAAAATATTAAAACTTATAGGGTGTTATTTACGAATATGTGTTTATTTCTTACAAACAGTAATTAACACTTAGTTCGCTTTATAAACAAGTCTAAAAAAATAAACCTAAAAATTAAAGGGTGTTCCGATAGTGGTGTGCTTTGTATGTGTAAAGCCTAAGTTTTGAACCATAATAGGTAGACTCTTGAAAATTTTACCAAAAGTGTATTACTGCGGCCACAATAGCAAAAAAATACTAAAAAGGGTGTTCCAAAAGTGACGTGTTATTTAGGTTTATGTCTTTTTTTTTGAGCTGTAAGAGGAAACCACTTACAACTTGCAGACTGTAATTAAAACTATGTTTGTTTTATAAACAAGTATACAAAATTGAACTTAAATATTAAAGGGTCTTCCAATAGTGACGTGATTTACATGTATATATCCTAAGTTTTGAATGAATAGGTGAATCTTGAAATTCTTACAGGAGGTGTATAACTATGTCCACCACGCCAGTGACGTGATTTGCATGTATAACGTCTTATTTCTCGAACCGTAACAGGAAGACTCTTGAAATTTTGTACAGAAGATGTGTTGCCACGGCCGATATGACAATTACTAAAAATTAAAGGGTGTTCCGACAGTGACATGTTTTTCACTTATAGTGGCTTATTTTTTAATCGCAATAAGTAGACTCTTAATATATTTATAGAAATGAAGTTGCCATGGCCAGTATAATGAATAATAAAATTAAAGGGTGTTCCGACAGTGACAAGATTTTATAAACCGTAATAGATACCCTCTTGAAATGTTTACAGTAGATGTGTTACTTCGGCCGCTATAACAAATACTTAAAATTGAAATGTGTCCATTAGTAACGTGTTTTTCACGAATATTACCTTATTTTTTTAACCGCAATAGGTTGGCTCCTGATATTTTAATAGAAAGTGTATTACCATGGCCGCTATAAAATCAATTAGATATTAAAATTTAAAGGGTGTTCTAATTATGATGCAATTTTCGCGAATATTACTTTAATTTTAAAATTTAAGGGTGTCCCATAAGACATAAAGAAATAAACAACTGGAATTTTTAAATTATACTGAACATAGTACGGAACCCTACGTGTGTGAGTGTAACTCGCACTTGACTAATTTATTTATACTTACAGTTGCAAGGGCAGGCCACATATAGCAACTTAAGTGATACTGTAATTTTTTAATACTTTTTGCAAGAGAATTTAACCGCAGTAAATCTTTGTAAAAAAGGTACTTAAGGAAAGAACCTTATTTAAAAATTTCAAATTAAATAATTTGTTCTCAATATTTGGCACATGTACCAAATATGGATAGAACTTAATAAAATACCAAAGAAAGATAAAGACATAGAAATAAGCTTTTTTAGGCAATAAGATTTTTTAAAGATGATTCCGTAGAATTTAGACAAAAAAAAAATACCTGAACAAAAAATTAATATATTTCATTGTGCTTTGATCTTAAGAGATAAAAGTTATTACAAATATATCAGACATTTTAATATTTTTATCGACGATTTAAGAAACACTGTTTAAGGTTTTACTCTCGAAACTTTGAGGTTTTCCATCCTTTTCTACTGGCAGCAACTATTTTCATACACCATTTCATCTGCATTATAGATATTAGAAAAATAGAAAAGAAAACTTCTCAAGTTTGTTTCATTCTAAGTAAGCAGCTTGTGGTTGTGTGTTAAGAATATTACGTTTGCTGCACCGCCAGTAAATTTATGTTGCAAGTTGTATACTTAATGAAAAAAAAAAAATTGCGACGGAATAAGAAGGATGATTTCAAAAATAAATTTATTGCATTAGCATTTTATTATTAAGTATTTACATATATATACATACATATTTTTATATTACAAACCTTGCCTGTTTTAAGAAGCATAAGGCAAAAAAATAAGCGCACGTTGTCTGTTTTTGTAAATTAAAAAGTAAAACTTGAGCTAACATCCTTTATTAAAAGTTTCAATCCATAAGTTAAAATTTGGTAAGAACGTTCAGAAACTTCATTTTAAAGTTGCGACTTAATATCTGCAAAATGTATTTTAATAAAAGTTTATATTACGAAAACATTTATGTATCGGAAACAATTTTTGGAAATCTACATTAAACAAAAAATTGATAAATTAGTTCAGTATTTTTTAATTAGAATTTTGCAATTTTAATGTCGCCATTCCTGATTTTAAATTTAAGTTATTGAATAAAATTTCGTTTTGCGTGATTTGGTGTGAATTTAGTAGCTTCTTGAGTTTAACTTCTGACACTAACAAATTTATCTTTATTAGTTGCATGAAATAATGGATGCTATTTTTTACACAAATCTACTTAACAGTTATGTGATGCCTTAGGCAGAATATAAAATGCCGCGTTGTGTTTCAGCAAGACAATGACCCGAAATACACATCGAAGTGGACAAAAGATTGGTTTGCAAAAAATGGGTTTGATGTTTTAAGATGGCCTGCTCAGTTGCCAGTCTTAAACCCATTGAAAACTTGTATCGAATAGTTAAATTAGATCTTAAGGGAAAACATGCAACTTATAAAGATCACCTGTGGGCATTAGTAAAAGGACCATGGAGTTATATTCCGACTGAGACATGCCAAAAACTTTTTGACCCTATGCCGAAAATGTGCTCAGCCGTTATCAAAAATAAATTATATTCCACTAAGTGCTGAGTAATTCGAAAATAATTAAAATATATTTAAAAAAAAATGTATTTGGCATTTTAATATATAACATTAATGGATGGCTCTATGTTTTTTCACACCTAAAATTTAGAAAATTTTATGTTTTTACGTATCTATTTCATTTTAAGTTTTTTTTTTTCAAATCTGGTTTATAGTAATTTATTTCGTCAGTTGTTCGGTCACACAGAAATAACAACCTTAAAATTTGTTATGAAGATTTAGTATGTTTTTTCTTTTTCGAAATATGTAGCAAGAGGTGGCTCTATTTTATGGAACATGACTGTAGTCTTAGTTCTAAAACATCAGAGAATAAAAAGAAAATCAGTAATCTGTTACGGCTCAAAACTTCAAGACACAAACAAATTTGCTTTAAACAATGTTGAACAATTTATTACGAGTGAGAAAAAATACATTAAAAATTATTTAATGATAAAACATAAATTTCAAAACTGTTGTGATTAAAATAAAAATTATAAACAAAGTATTTTCATAACAAGTTGTTTGTATATCAATAAATTATTTTCTTAACACCCTTCCTCAAACGACTTGTATGCCGGCTTTGATTCTGTGATGTTCCAGCTTTCTTGAATTCAGAGGTTTTGTAAGCATATCAGCTAACATATCTTCACTTGGACAATATATGCATTTCACACTGCAGTCATCGACATGTTGCTTAATAAAGTACTTCTTCGTATCAATATGCTTAGTTCTGCAGCTGAACCGACCATCTTCCACTAGACGTAAGCAACTTTGGTTATCTTCAAATATAACTGTTGGTTCAGTTTGCTTTACATTCATATCTTCTAACAGAGTTCTTAGCCACACTGCTTCCTTACAGGCTTCAGAGAGTGAAATAAACTCCGACTCTGTTGATGATAGACTCTGTTGATTGTTTCTTACAACACACACTAATACTGCCATTATAAATCTGAAAAATAAATCCTGTATTAGATTTACGATCATTATTATTTTCTGCCCAATTTGCATCTGCATATCCAAACAAAATGTTACTATTTGGCCCGTTTTTACTGAGTTTTAAATATAATTCAGCGGTACCCTTTAAATATCGTAAAATACGTTTAAGCTCGTTCCAATCTGCTTTATTAGGGTTACATACCTTCTGGGCTAATATTGAAACGCTGGCTGCTATGTCAGGTCGAGTATTGACGCTGATATAAAGTAGTGAACCAATAAGTTTTCTGTAATCATC
This sequence comes from Phasia obesa, assembly GCA_949628195.1. Classification (NCBI taxonomy): domain Eukaryota; kingdom Metazoa; phylum Arthropoda; class Insecta; order Diptera; family Tachinidae; genus Phasia; species Phasia obesa. Next base: position 119,150,851 of record OX451217.1, read on the forward strand.
GTTGCAAGCTAAGTTATCGGAAAACGATTTCCCATAACTAGGATCAAGAGGAAATTTAGATGGTTTTGCATTTTCCATGCCAAATTCTATAATTTTATTTTTGATATAATTGTTTTGTCGAATACAAAAGTTATAGTTTTTATCCCTTAAAACTTCTATACCGAGAAAATGTCGAATTTCTCCGAGATTATTAATTTCAAAATTATCATTTAATAGTTTTTCAATATCACCTATAGATTTCTTATTTTTGGCAGCTATTAAAATATCATCTACATATATAAGAACATAGATGTTCCCTTCCTCGAAGTGAGATTTTGTATAAAAACAAGGGTCTGCTGAGTTTTGTTTAAATCCACCTTTTAATAAAACACAATGAAGTGTTTTGTTCCAAACATTAGCAGCTTGTTTTAAACCATACAAACTTTTATTAAGTTTACAAACATATTGTGAATCCTTTTCTTCAAAACCAGGTGGTTGCATCGTGTATATATCATTTTCTAACACACCATTTAAAAACGCCGATTTAACATCTACATGGACAACAGTCATTTTATTAGCTCCTGCTACTGATAACATTGTTCTCATCGTGGTTTGACGAACGACTGGGGCAAATATTTCATTATAATCGGTACCATATTTTTGACTGAATCCTCTGGCTACTAAACGTGCTTTATACTGTTTTATATTATCATTCACGTCTCGTTTAATTTTAAAAGTCCATTTACAACTAACAATGTTCGAATTAGCGGGCGGAATGACTAAATGCCATGTACCACTTTTCTTTAACATTTCAATTTCTTCTTTCATGGCATGTAGCCATTCATTCTTTTGCAAAGATTTAATTGCCTCAATATATGTCTTCGGTTCTACTACTTCAGTATTACACGATCGTAGTGTCAAATAATCTGGCTTCTTTCCCTTGGTACTCCTAGTAGATCTTCTTAAGTTATGTTCCATGTCAGCAATTTCATTATTATTTACAGGAAGTTCGGATAGTGGTAGTTTGTAGCTCTCAACAGGACTTTCACAGTCTTCAAGACTACAAAACGAATTATCGTCTGAGATTACAATTTCATCATTTTCGATAACTTGTTTGTCATACGGAAAAGTAGTCTTATCTTTAGGACAAATTGTTTCTACTAATATTTCAGACTCGTCCCTTACTTCGCACTTATCTTCTTCAATAGGTTTTGCTTGATAATTTTCCATAAACTTAACATCTCTGCTTATTACAATTCTTCTTGTTGACATATCAAGTAACCGATAACCTTTAGAATGGCTGTCGTATCCCACGAATATATATTCTTTACTTCTGTTGTCTAGTTTCCTCAATTTTTCCTTGGGAATTAAAGCGTAAGCTTTTGATCCAAAAATTTTAAAATTTTCTATATCAGGTTTCTTATTTTCCCATAGTTCATACGGAGTATTTGGAATAGAACTTGACACTAATCGATTTTGTAAATAGTTTGCTGTCAGAAGAGCTTCACCCCACAAATAATTGGGAAGCTTTGCATCAGCCAACAAACATCTAACCATCTCTACCAAAGACCTATTTTTTCGTTCAGCAACCCCATTTTGCTGTGGATTATAGGGAACAGTGAATTGCTGAACTATTCCTAGGTTTTCTAAAAGGTTTCTTAAGATATTAGAGGTATATTCCCCTCCATTATCCGACCTTAATATTTGCGGATATCGTTTAAATTTATTTTTAACCATTTCTAGGTATAATTTTGTCTTTTCCAATACTTCTGTCTTATTACGAAGTAAATAAACTGTGGTATATCGACTAAAATCATCTATAAATGTAAGAAAATAACGAAAACCGCTTACCGTGATAGTCTGCATTGGACCGCAGACGTCGCTGTGAACTAAATCCATAACACTCTTGGTTACAGAACTTGACTTTTTAAAAGGAGATTTGACCATTTTACTTTTAACACAAACTTCGCAGGGCTTTCTTAAGCCACAGTCAATAATAGTAAAATCGCTTACCGCTTTACCCTTTTGCATTTTTCTTACATCTTCAATATTTTTATGACCGCAAACTCTGTGCCAATAATGTTGACATTTTTGTTCTTTACATTCTGCAACCATTGCTCTCTCCACACCAAATGTACGCAATATAAATAATTCATTCTTATTATCTGCAACTGCAATTTCCTTTCCGGAACCATCTTGAATACTACAAACAGATTCGTGGAAAGCTACCCGAAATCTATTCTTCAATATTTTGTTAACTGACAATAGGTTTCCGTGAAAACTCGAAATGAACAAAACGTCTCTCATCGTTACAGTCTGCTTTTGATTATTTCTGTTAATTACTTCAATTATACAAGTTCCTTTACCACTTGATGTAATTGTTTCACCATTCGCCACAGTCACACTTCCTTTGATATTATTATTGATATACGAAAAATCAGAAATATTTGTACTGATATGGCATGTTGCTCCAGAATTCAAAATCCATTTATTTTCACCATTTATGAAACCAAAACACATATGATCATTATTAGAATTACTTACCAGCGTCTTTTGTGTATCTGCTGTTTTTAATTTCTTTAACTTCCAACAATTTTTCTTAATGTGGCCCTTTAATTTACAATGATGGCATACCTTTTGTGTCAGTTGTATGACGTCGATATTCTTCAATTAAGCTGGTTTCTACCACTTTCATAGTTAACTCCTCTAACTTACGTACTTCCAAAGCTGTCACCAACGTATCAAACGATGATGGTAAACTGCTCAACAACATTGCCACGAGCCATCGCTCCGTAAATTGCTCACCCAAAGCCTCAAGTTTTTCAAACAAAACTTTAATTTCCATTATATGTTCGGAAATATCACGCTCCATGGAAAAACGCAATCCAAATATCTTGCGCATTAACCGAACACTGGATCCCAATGTGTCTTTTTCATGATGACATCTTAAAATATTTCAAGCTTCATGTGCTGTTTTTGCTTTCTTGATTAAAAACAATTGTGGGTCTTCCACCGATAACCCGATTATTGCTGTGGCCTCGTCATTTTGTTTATTCCAGTCTGATGTTCTTGGTGTTGGTGGAATTTCACATACACAGTCCCATAGCTTTTCACGCTTCAAAATAAGTTCTAATTTATATTTCCATAAATTATAATTATCGTTATTTAATTTTGTAACAGATGATTTTAAGATATCCATTGTGGTATGGCTAGCTGGGCCCATAACCTGTTACGGCTCAAAACTTCAAGACACAAACAAATTTGCTTTAAACAATGTTGAACAATTTATTACGAGTGAGAAAAAATACATTAAAAATTATTTAATGATAAAATATAAATTTCAAAACTGTTGTGATTAAAATAAAAATTATAAAAAAAGTATTTTCATAACAAGTTGTTTGTATGTCAATAAATTATTTTCTTAACATAATCTATTTTGAAGACTTAAAATAAACTTAAGTGTAGAAATATGAGCATTAAAATAATTTTCCCTCCCGGTTCAGGATAAAAATAGACAAAAGTGGCTAAATTTAACCTCCTCCCCTTCAAAATAAATCTCTTAAAAACGCTAATACATGAAGACTTTTGGTCTTCTTTACCAAGATCCTATTGCCGAAACCATGCTGTTTTGGAAAAAAATAAGTTTGTTGGTCAGTGTTATAAATAAATTGTTCTCATACTTTAAAATTAAACTGTTTTGATTAAATTTAAAATAATAATGTATTCTTGTATATTTTTAAAATGCAAGAAATGTCTTCCATTTCCTTCTCTCCCTTTTTGTTAGTTGTCTGCATTTGACCAAAATCACTTTTATGTCACAAAAACGTCTGGTAATGAATCTGTTCTGTTTTTATGGTTTCTAAAGCAAAAACATGCTAATGATATGAAGACAGAAAACAAAAGCCAAAAAAATTATCACGACATCCAAGAGATAAAATGTAAATAAAGTTTATGAGGCACAAATTATCACTTTAATCTGCTTATTTTGCACAAAATATAGTTTACATTAATCATTAAAATAATCTTAAAGTTTTGTCAATATCAAGAATACTTATGTATGATGAGGTCAAAGAAATTTAAGCTTTAATCCCAACTTCTGATACAGTGGGTGGCAGTACAATAGATTTTTTTTAAAAACTCTAATTTGTAATTTTAGTTTTTAATGATAAAACTTGTTTTTGGTATTCTTAGCTTTTGAAATTAATTGAAGAAAAGGGTGCCTGGAAGTCCAATAGAAAAGTAATGGGAACCCAACTTATTTCTCGACTTGTTTTTATAACCAATCCTTTCAACTGTTAAACTCATCCGCTGTCCAAAAAGGAACTGGTGTCTCCTGTTTTCAGCAAATGAGGATCTGACGACCAATCGGTATAACCTTCATTTCTGTATAAATGTCGTAACCCTGGTTTCTCTAAATCACTTGCATCTTTGTATCGACTTTGAAAATGCCAGTTTTTAAAAATAAAAAGTTCTTACAAGATCAGCTATATGTATAGAAAAAAAACGATAGTTTATGGTTAGAGTGAAAATTTATACCATCGAATTGACCTATGTCAGTAAAGGTTTGAATCGCAAACATTCGACTTTATTGAACAGGGCGTTAAGGTATATAAGAAAATTTAACACGAAGTCATTTTATAAATGCCTTATCATCACCTTAAACACATAAGCAATTCCGCTAACTCTTTTAATTCTGTATATCGCACCCTAAATACAAAAGGGTCACAACTCAAAATACTAAAATTTTCAGGAGAGACAAAAAACTGTTTATGTGCAAATGCAACACACTTAACATAAAAATAGACATAACTATATTTTTCCCGTTAAGGAAGATAGTGATGTGAAAGAAATTTTTGCAGTAGTTAGAGATATGTTCTCTGAATTAATTTATGGAAAAAAGTCAGTTTTGGAAAATTTTGAGTTGTGACCCTTTTGTATTTAGGGGGCGATATGTATGACATTCCTATAAGACTGGAAACCATGTAACAAAGATCATGAAAAAGTATCTAGCCTTAGCTCATTAAAATAATGTCTACAATATTTACTAGATAAAAACCTAGTATATTTTTCTATATGGTCCAATCTGGAAGCTGAGAGGTGTAGCCAAGTCATTTAAATCGGTAAAATTGTATATATTCAGTTTCTGATCTTTATGTTCATTTGGAAATTTTTTACAGGAAAAAATATATGTATATTACTGAGGTACTGAGGTGCCCTACACAATTTTGTTAAATTTAATCCAGTAGTTATTTCGTGATACGAACACAGACATGCATACATGTCAGATAAAACATTCATTAAGATAATAGCCACTATCAGTGTAATTGGGTATCGTTACATTATATTCTACTTTCAATATTTTGTCATTTTAGTTACTACGGCTTTTCCCCGTTCTACACCTTCAGCCTTTTGTTTGAAAATTCACTTTATTCTTAAAGTTAAATTCACTAAATTTCGAAAATCTTATTGCTGCACTTCAATACAGAAATTGTCCTGTTTTAACTATACATATATTTAACTATACATAAAGCATTTTTTGGCTTTTCATAAAACACTAGAAAATCACACACGGCACGGCACAGAAACCACATTATGTTCTCTGTAACATTATATGGTTGCGATGAAAAAATTTTAGTTGTTTGTAACATTACTTTGGTCACGATAAAAGAGTTTTGGTTATGATTTTATTATTAAATAGTTACTACATCAAAAACATTCAATATGGTTATTTTTTATTCTACAAATTTTTATAAACTCCAAACCAGAACCAAAGTTTTATAAATATTCAAAAACAATATATTTAAATGTAACCAACAATTATTTGTTTTTAATCATCGGGTTTTACAAAAGAAAACAAAATGTTTTCTCAAAAAAAATATAAAAATTTATTTTTGGAAAATTGTATAGATACCAGACTTGGGGGATATCAATTACATTTTGTAATTAATTGCACATGCAATTACTAATTACATGTAATTGTAACTGAAAATTTTCAATTACTAATTACTAATTACAAGTAATTGTAATTGAAATAGGGACTAAAATCAATTACAATTACTTGTAATTTGTAATTGAAAAATTTTAATTACAATTACATGTAATTAGTAATTGGAAATTTTAAATTACTAGTTACATGTAATTTAAAATTTAAAGTAATGAATACTTTTTTTTGTAATTATTGTCAAAAAATATTTAATAACAAAAATGTTCAATTACTATAAATTATAAAAAATAATAACAATCCTATTTGAATAAATAAATTTGGCTCCTTAGTGTTAAAATAATACTAGCGAACAAATATAACCTTTCAACTGGTGTTGAAGATGTTAAGGGAGTATTAGACCGTAAAAAAGCCTTTAGTATTGTAGGATAGTTCTTGAGGTAATTTAGAAACGAATTTAGTGCAAATTTAAAACTATTTTCTTTTTCACAATGTCAATGTCTACGAAATATTAAGTGAAAAAATGTATATTTGACCGCAAAGTTTTCAAAATTTTGTAAGCGATAATTACCTTCATAAAGGTGTTCACCGTAATCGAACATGGATGCAGTTTTCGTATTGCTTTTTTGAATAATACTGTTGATCATGCAACGCAAGATAAGCTTGAAATTTTTAGAAATATAATTTAATTTCGTTCACTTGAAAGTAATGATTACTGCCTAATTATAATTACAATTACTTGTAATTTGTAATTGAACATGTAATTAGTACTTGAAAATTCCCAATTAATAATTACAAGTAATTGTAATTGAAATTTTTCAATTATAAATTACAAGTAATTGATTTTGTCCCTGATTTCAGTTACAATTATAATTGGAAATTTTCAATTACACATTACCTGTAATTGCAATTGAAATGTAATTGAATCCCCCCATGTCTGATAGATACATATATACATATGTATGTATGTATCTATCAGACATGTATGTATTTAATTAATTTACAATATAAAGTAAGTATTAAATTTTGCTAATTTATGTATCAATGAAATCATCATGTCGTTTTTAAAAATTAGCAAAATTGAAATCATTGTGATAATAATAAATATTTTTTTTATAGAAATGTCATCATGATCAACTGACAAAGACTGCAAAAAGGCTCATTTGAATACAAGACAGCTTTTGGTGGTGCTTCCCATACCAAAGTAATTGCACTTGAAAAAGTTGGGTTTGAATATAAACAACAAAATTCTGCTATTCGTAAGAGTTCAATTGCTTAAAATCGGAAAAATATTGAGGGTTTTGTACCTCTTGACTCTGGCTTGTCCAATGTACATGAATAAAACGGTGAAATTTTAGTTCCGATTTTGGTCCTAAAGGTCATGCCGTCGATGATACTGCTTTCATTGTTGGTATGGGAAAAAATTCTTAAAAAGTTTGTGTTTTATTTTAAAATTATATTTATGTATGTCCTCGCACATACATATGTACATAACTATGTGTAATAAAATGTATATTTCAAAATAAATTAAAGAAAAAAATAAAAAATTTCTAAATGACATTTCATATTTTTTAACAATACTATAATATTTAATTTAACCATAATATTATAATGTTAAACAATAATATAATTGAACTACAACCATATAGTTTAACCATAATATGTTACTCTTAGTTTATCGTTTTTTTCTTTGCGTGTACATACAAAAAATTCAACATGGTTGGTTTTAACTATTTATGTGTGGTTTCTGTATTACAGTCGAGCGGCTCGTCTAGAAAATTTGTATGAAAAGCACACATTTTTTATAGAGAAACCGCACATTAATGTTTGCTCCACAACCAAAGCTTTTTCGTACACGCAAAGAAAAAACATGGTTGAGGTAACCATAATCTAAGAGCAACATATTATGGTTGTAATGAAATCATATTATGGTTTCACATTATAATATTATGGTTAAATTGACGATTATAACATGGTTAAAAAATATGAAACGTCATAGGAAATGGATATGCCATTTTTTTTATATTGTAGAATACAAAGTTATTTATTATTTTTCTTTTTATTAATGATTTTATATAAAAAATAGATGATTTTATTAATACATAGATTAAAAAATTTAATTAGCATTTTTCTTTTTACAAACTGTGTTTCAATGATATAAGGGAGGGAACCCTTTGGCCATCTATTTAACGGCATTCGCACATGGCCCATACCATCGCCGTTCATGGATTTACCAGTAAAGAATTGTTCTTGACGACATCAATTTCGGGGGATTTCTTTTCCAATTCAGTCAACACCTTTTTCATGTAGTCTTTCAAGTACAAAGTAAAGTCTTTCTTGTCTCCGAAAGTAAAGCATCTTGTAAACGTTGATTGAGAACAACATCAACGCTGGTCTCATCAACGGTTGAGTCTGTACCCTCATCAGGTACTTCAGCTGAGGGATTGAAATCTTAAATTTTAATGTCACCTCGTAAATTACATTACACCGACGACCAATTTCGTTTTGTATCTGCGAACATTTAATAATCAGTAATATTATACCTGTTGATTTTCATGATTTCGAGGTTTTATTAATATTTCTGGTCTATAAGTTAAAAATAAATTACAGTCTCACACCGAGAGGTTGTAACACCTCTCAACTGAAATATGTTCATCGCAACCATATATTGTTACAGAGAACATAATGTGGTTCCTGTGACCATACCATAACCATAGTTTTTCTTTGCGTGTACGTAACCTAAAAATTGTTAAAAACAAATATTATTTCTTTGTTTATGTCGTAGTTTATTGCTTTGTACTCAAAAAAATAAAAAAGAAAATATACTCGTACATGTTTAATTATTTATTTTTCGCTGTTGAATCTTCTTTAGATTCTAGTAATTTTGTCCTCGCAATTAATTTAAAATTTTTATATCACAAAAAGTAATAAAACCTCGATGTCATGACAATTAACAAGGATATCATTACTTATGATGAAATGTTCGTAGCTACTTACAAAACGAAATTGGTGGATGATGTAATTTACGAGGTGACATTAAAATTGATGATTTGAATCCCTCAGCTGAAGAAGCTGACGAGGGTACAGACTGAACCGTTGAGACTAGCGTTGATGTTTCTTTTCAATCAGCGTTTACAATAATGCTTTGCTTTTGGAAACAAGAAAGGCTTCGCTTTGTACTTGAAAGAATACATGAAGAAGGTGTTGGCTGAATTGTAAAAGAGATCCCCCCGATCCAATTGATGTCTTCAAGAACAACATGAAAGAAATGTTGAGATGTTTAAGGGATTTGCAATTACTTAGTGGTAAATCCATGAACTGCGATGGTATGGGCCACGTGCGAATGCCGCGAAATCGATGGACAAAGTGTTTCCGCTCTTATGTTTTTGAAACACGGGTTCAAATAGGTAAAATGCCAATTCAACGCTGTCACCAACTAATTATTGTGTGCTAATTTATGTACATATCTATACATATAATAAAATAACGAGTGATTTTTTAAGAGCTTGAGAACTTTTTTAAAAAAAAAAAAACGCATAAAATTTGCAAAATCTCATCGGTTCTTTATTTGAAACGTTAGATTGGTCCATGACATTTACTTTTTGAAGATAATTTCATTTAAATGTTGACCGCGGCTGCGTCTTAGGTGGTCCATTCGGAAAGTCCAATTTTGGGCAACTTTTTCGAGCATTTCGGCCGGAATAGCCCGAATTTCTTCGGAAATGTTGCCTTCCAAAGCTGGAATAGTTGCTGGCTTATTTCTGTAGACTTTAGACTTGACGTAGCCCCACAAAAAATAGTCTAAAGGCGTCAAATCGCATGATCTTGGTGGCCAACTTACCGGTCCATTTCTTGAGATGAATTGTTCTCCGAAGTTTTCCCTCAAAATGGCCATAGAATCGCGAGCTGTGTGGCATGTAGCGCCATCTTGTTGAAACCACATGTCAACCAAGTTCAGTTGTTCCATTTTTGGCAACAAAAAGTTTGTTAGCATCGAACGATAGCGATCGCCATTCACCGTAACGTTGCGTCCAACAGCATCTTTGAAAAAATACGGTCCAATGATTCCACCAGCGTACAAACCACACCAAACAGTGCATTTTTCGGGATGCATGGGGCAGTTCTTGAACGGCTTCTGGTTGCTCTTCACTCCAAATGCGGCAATTTTGCTTATTTACGTAGCCATTCAACCAGAAATGAGCCTCATCGCTGAACAAAATTTGTCGATAAAACACATTTCGAACCGAAACTGATTTTGGTAATAAAATTCAATGATTTGCAAGCGTTGCTCGTTAGTAAGTCTATTCATGATGAAATGTCAAAGCATACTGAGCATCTTTCTCTTTGGCACCATGTCTGAAATCTCACGTGATCTGTCAAATACTAATGCATGAAAATCCTAACCTCAAAAAAATCACCCAGTAACTCAAACTCAAATTTGTAAAGTATATATATATATATATATATATATATATATATATATATATATATATATATATATATATATATATATATATATATATAATATATATATATATATATATATATATATATATATATATATATATATATATATATATATATATATATATATATATATATATATATATATATATATATATATATATATATATATATATATATATATATATATATATATATATATTGTAGTTGTATTATGTCGATCTATTGAAATAAAGAGCAAAACGCATGTGTGTGGTTTCTTGCTTATTTATTAACTGACTGTTTATAATATTGTATTTACATGTTTTTGTGGTACGCATTAGTAAGTGAGAATAGAGCGAATGTGTGGAATGTAAGCCAACTGCACATGATAAAGAAGCTACAATTGCATACAGGGTTTTTGATGCTTTCTTAGATTATTATTAAACTTATTTAGGTATATACATTTCTCTACAATTCCAGTATCCAGTTATCTTTATACAGATGGTACCTTTTAGAAAAATTTAAAATTATACTACATTCTTAACTTTTTCAATAAGATATTTTAGCTCTCTTACTTTCGAATATATATTTTCTCTATTAATCATTGTTCATCGATGCCAGAAGAAAACCAACAAATATTATGTTTGCAAATGAATAAGAATTGATTATAACCAATACGAAA
>OX451217.1:119162098-119233655 GCA_949628195.1 Phasia obesa
TTGTGGAACATATGGGGACACTCTTTAAGTTTTAAATTTATTTTTTTATTACTTTTTGTTGTTGGGAGCTATAGTGATACGAAATTTTTAAAATTTTAAATTGGTACCCTTAACGGCTCTTAATACACGTAAAAAGGGGACACCCTTTTAATTTATATATAAATATATAAATTAATTTATATATAAAATAATATATTTAAAATATATAAATAAATAATAATGAACAGTTTTTAAAGTGGGACCAATCTGTAAGCATAGCCTTTGAAATAAAGAAAAACATTTTAAAATCGGTTCAGAAATGGCTGAGTTCTGTGCTCGCAGAACTCTAAAAACAACATTCAGATAAATTGATAACCTCCTTCTTTTTTCGAAGTCGGTTAAAAAAGAAGGAGGTTATACCAATTCGTTTGAATGTTCCTTTTTTATGTTTCAGCACGTAGAACTTAGGCATTTACGAACATATTTTGAATAATTTTTCTTTATTAGAAAGGTTATGCTTATAGATACCATTTTAAAAGAACTTCAAAATTTTAATTAAAGGGTGCCCACATACATCGTACATGAATTTTACGTGTATTTTGAACCGTAAAGGAAACCAATTTAAAAATTTAAAAAAATGCGTATCACTTTAGCTCCTGATAATAATAAACTTAAAAATCAAAGGGTGTCCCCATAGGTAACGTAGTTTGTCAAATATGGTCGTATCTTATGAACCTTTATAGAAAAACACTTCTGAATAATTAAAAGTTAATCAAGTAATTCAAATCCTTTATGGGGATGTTAGGGATAAAACTCCTGCGAAAATAATATTTTTGTATGAATAAAATTTTTTATATTAGTCATTCAATTTAATTTGTGATTTTTGGGTAAAACTTGGACCTTTTAGTCAACTTTTGAATTATTATTAGTATTAGTTAGCGGAAAAAAAGCTTTGTGTAATTACAAATAGAAAACAACTATTTCCATAATTTTTGTTAGATATAATATCATCAGTGTCTCTCTTCATTAACATATTTTACACAGCGAGGGATTAGATTTAGTCTTGAACTTTTTCATTAGTTTATTAAGGAAAGATTAACCCTGGCTCACGCTCAGTAAAACAATTTGATTATAGTAATTTCATGTGAAAAACTTAAATTACACAACAGGGGCACAAGCAATCAATTTATAATCGTTATCGTATAAACGCAGCTGTAGTTATATTTCTTGAACAACATGCTCACAGCACCAAAGCTGACGAAATCAGAATTATCACCACAAGTAAATTTTTATTAAATTTTTATTTTAAGATAATTTTTTTCTTAGGAGAAAAAATAGAATTTAGAAGGTGCATATTGTTTTTTGGATACTAACCACACATTTTCTGTGGAATAAACTTTGCGGATCCTCTATAGTCAACTTAACATTATTTTCTGTAATGTAGCTTACTGCCATATTTTACACTATCCTATGGTCTTTTAGTAGGAAAAACGCGCCCCTTCAGTGGCTAAAATCGGGGGGATCCGCATGATTCATAACATCAAAGTTTTAGATTGACCAACATGCTCAAAAAATCTCAAGCTCATTGAGAAAATTTAAGTGAATTTTTTAGGCATTTTTACAAAGGCAAAAGACAATTTTATACATTGGTTAAGATCAGGGTTCCCAGATATTTTTCGAGTTGGATCCCCAATTTGAAAATTTTAATTTTTGAATTGTTCCCAAATTTTAATTGTTCCCAAATTTAAATTATCGCATAAATTCATTAAGATGTATGTTTTTTAAGTAATAAAAATATACGAGTTGATTAAGTTTTTACCTCACCATTTATGGGTATGGATTAAAAGGGTTACAACAAATTTCGATAGACTGGTAGAGCGCCTTATCTATCAGTCTGGGGGTTCGACAACCACCAAAGACTCTGCAGACAAGCGAAAAGATTCGCAGGAGTGTTGTCTTAAACATGCACGTTAGGGTCGAACGATAAAAATATTTTTTTTTAATTTCAATATATAATAGTGATAAAAAGTTGCCATTTACTGCAAAAACGGTATTATAGAAATAAAAGGATAATTCAAAGTAAAATAAATATTTCTTAGTCCAATGAAATATCCCTCAATATCCTTTTACTACAAGAAAGAAAAGAAAGTAAATTAAAAAAAAGATTCGAGCCACGTTTTACCATCTTGTGCGATAAAGTTTTTAGATATGAAAAGAACGTATTTGAATAATTGACCGTGGAGCCTCTGCAGATTTCAGTTCTTTCTTAAGACCGTAAGCAAGATCCATACCATCCAGGCTAAATTCTATGAATTAACTTTTATTGCTTAAATCATTTTCGTTACATCGTTTGTAAATGTTAATTAACGAACGATTAAAATAATAATAAAATTACAATAAGCCAAGAAGTGTATGAAATCAAAATAAGAATCCCCAAAAAACCCCAAAATATTGAAACTATCCGCAGCAAATTACCCAATCCCCAAACCAAATTTTTAATCCCCATTAGCAAATAAAAATCCCCGATTTGGGAATAAATCGCCTAATCTGACAACACTGGGTAAGATGGGAATAGCTGGGATCAATGAATGAGAGTAAATTGATAATCTATACATTTCCGTCTGTCTGTACATCTGTCTGTCTGCTTTTCTTTTGCGTTCGCATCACATAAAAACTACTGAATGGATTTTAACAAAAGTTTATTAGGGGGTACCTTAGGATCCTGATTCCAATATAGGATACCTTTTATCCGCAAAAATATCTAATTTTCAAGAGAAAAAGGAGAAAAAGCAGTGAAATTTCTGGTTTAAAGGTACTACAATTTTCGGTTTAAAACTGACATATTTTAAACACGGTTGCACACCTTTTATTTTTGAAATTAGGATATTTTAAACAACAGATGCCGCCTATTGAATAAAATTTGTATGTGATTTGTAGTTTTACTTTGTTTAATTCCGTTGTTATCAAAATATTTTAAACACCTCTTACAGAGGCTTACAATAATTTTTAGAATTTTTTATAAATTTTAGAATTTTAACCAGGGATGGGTACCTTTATATAAAGTTAATACATAACTGAAGCGCTACATAAGTAATAGTCTTACAATTGGTGTGGAATACTTTCAAAGCCAAATCAGGCAAAATATTGTCAGGACGCACACGACATGACGGGCTCAGCTAGTAATTTAATAAAATCTTTGTTTTCCTCACTGATCAAAAGAATTTTTGAGTGCGCAGAAGTGTACTAATTTTGAAACAGGGCACTCCGGTGGTAGTTATAGGATAGGTTTCTACGAGAAAAGGATACAATGAAGTGTTTAAAGTTTCCTTCTTGTTTTATATAATTTTCTTTAATCTTTGGTTGGCAGTAGTAAAGATTAAACAAAACACATAAAAAATCGAAGCTTTAGGTAGTTTTAACCAATTGACGATAGATAATTTGAATACAATTTCCGGTTGGTCTGGTTGGTTAATTAGTACCCAAAGTAAATACGAGCAATGCTGTGTAACGATATAGCGACTAAGGAAATGTATGACATTCTATTAATATCTAAAATAAATTATACCAATTTTAAAAATCAATAACTTTTTTTTTTAAACTTTAGACTTTAAACCACTTGAGTAGTGGTTTAAACCACTTGAGTAGTGCCGTTCTACACTTGCAATTTTCGTTTCTGAAACATTTTTTAAATACTCTTTTGAAGTTGCATTTGTGTCCATACTTTAAAAAGAGTATTTCTGACAACAGTATACTTTTATACAGTCATTCCCATGTCGAAAAGAGTAAACAACAACAACAATGGAGAGTCGCAACAGAGTTTCAAGTACACGAAACATCGTACCCGCTGCTATTTTATTTCTTCCTCCAAAAAAAATACATGTGTTGCAGAAACAAAAATTGCAAGTGTGGAACGGTACTAAAGAACTAAGAACTGCTACGGCCATAATTCTACACCAGTAATTTTTCTTGGCATAGAAAAAGCTTTTGTCTTGAATTTACATAGTACATAGTTACATAAACAAGCCACATAAAATACCATGTCAATTATATTTAACAAAGACAATGACTTTGCTTTTTATGCCGATGACATTACCTTTATTTTGCATGGAAAATTCTTGAATGTAATCTTAAACAAACTCAGGCGGTACTATTTCCCAATAATAAGTCCCCAAAAAGAAATATCTTACTTAAACTCTTTATGTTTATGCTATAAGTAAAGATAAATTCGGAACGGTTATTAAGGAAAGAAAATCTTCCAACAAAATAATGATTAAATGCACCTTGGGCCTAATTTGGCTCCCAGTTAATTTCCTCTGATTTAAAAGTTAAAAAAATAGCTTGTCAGGAAAAAATTTTTTCTCACGAAAAAATACTTCCATAAAAGCATTGTTTGAGGATCTCTCAAAGTCGCACTTTGCGAAGGACAAAGAAAATTGGATAACCGCCAAATTAAAAATATTGATTTAAAAGCAGACTGAAATTAAGTTAAAGAAAGAGTTTTTTTATTTAAGAATTATTGACTTTCCATATTATATTGTACAAGAAAAAAAAAATATTTTTTAAATAAATCATAACTGATGGTCAAAGTTTATTCCAACTAAAAACAAAACTTCTGTTAGGCTTTTGGTAATTTTTGTTTGTTAACAGCCATTCATTTCATTTGTCCTTTGCTTAATACTAAGGTATGGGTGTATGTGTTTATACTTTTAGTTGAATATTTATTTTTAACTAACAATTCCATAAAATCGTAAATTATATCCTATTTATGTTTTTGTTTGTTCAGCCAAAATCTACAACTGATATATATTATATGCATGCATATATATGTAAATTCTTATAGCTATAAAACTACAATACTATGCGATGACTTTATTAGAGTAGTTTGAGGATAAAAATGGTTTCAGTTTTTAAAGAAAACCGGTTTTCGGTACAACTAAAACAAAGAGTTTTGGTTTGATTTTTTACCGATTAAGCGTTTATGCTATAATTATTTCATATAAATGTACAAGCAAACAACAGTTTAATTTAATCTATACATATAATAAAGTAGTAACTCATTTCCGTCTAACAAAACTTTGTGAGCAGATACCTAAGTATACTGGTCCCAATATAGGATATTTTTTTGTACTTCAAAGAGAAAGTGGAGAAAAAGCAGTGAAAGTGCGCAGTTAAACTAACCGGATATGATTACTTTATCTTAAGGTGGAACAAAGTACTGCTGAGTACAACTCGGCACGTTTAATTTTTGAAAGTTGTATATTTTAAAACACAGATCGTTTTAATGACTTAGTACGGAACCTTTAATTTTGATATTTAAACACAGATGGCGCTAAAAACATATGCCAAATAGCCAATTGAATAAAATTTATATTTGCTATAAGTCGATAATTCGGTTATTTGTTATTTAGCGTTAATTTTTAAAATTTGGTAAGAATACTACGACTTGAGTTTGCCAAAAAATTCTGTTATTATTAGTTTCTTCTTAGCTTAGTTGCATTTTTTTCTGCTACTCTATATAAGTAAGTCTTAAAATAGGTGTGGAATACTTTCAAAGCAAAATCGAGCAAAATATTATCGGGACGACCACGACGTGGCGGACACAGATAGTTTTTTTATATATGTTTGTTTAACAAAACATTAACACAAACTACCAAATACACATTTTACACTAAAACTAGCTGTGCCCACACACCCCGGGGGTTCCAATTGTCACTGCAGAAATGGCAAATGCTTTGACGCGGTTGACTCGTGGAAAATAGGGGCACCAGACGCTAGGGTTCCTAGAACCTAAATCTGGAAGAAAAGGTCTGTATGTTAAAATATACGGGTTCTCTTCGAGGCGCGACCAGTGCCCAAAGGACTGGTACCACGGGAATCGGTGGCCCCACAGAGAGCCTATCCTCTCTGTGACCGGTTATTGGTGAGGTCCCCTTCGGGGGTACACGTGGTGGTTGTGGTTTAAGATCGATTTATGTAGATGTGGTGCACGGTCAATCAAGTGTGCTGTTGCACTCTCAACAGACGGAGTTTGGATAGTCTCCAAACCCCTAAGCAAGAGGTTATAATATGGATCTAGGCTTGCCTTGGAAAGGCTTGCCATATTGTATAAATTGCTACTCATTGTGACTGTATACACACAAATTGCGATTGGTGGCAATCGTAAGGGTTGTTGTACTACGCAATGGGGGCGCTAGTCTACGTCTTTATTTCACTCGGTGTTAAGAGCACCGTGGGATAAAGCCACCGTGGCAGCAGCCCACGTTAATCTCAAGAACACATCTGTGCCCACAGACGTTGTGTGCGCCGTAACAATATTTTCTTTGATTTTGCCTTGAAAGTAATTCGCACTAAATTTTAAGACTCTTACGTATTTACTTTATATAAAGGTACCCAAGCCGGAAAAAAATTCTAGAAGTTATATGAAATTCTAAAACTCC
The DNA here is from genome assembly GCA_949628195.1 of Phasia obesa. Taxonomy (NCBI): domain Eukaryota; kingdom Metazoa; phylum Arthropoda; class Insecta; order Diptera; family Tachinidae; genus Phasia; species Phasia obesa. The sequence continues at coordinate 119,168,515 of OX451217.1, forward strand.
AAAAATTATTGTAAAGCTCTGTAAAAGGTGTTTAACATATTTTAATAACAATATAATTCCAAAAATTTAAAATACAAATTTTATTCTATTGGCTATGTGCCTGTATTTAATCCATATTTTGTCATTATTTTAAAACAGCTTAATTTGTAGCGCAACCATATTTAAAATATGCCGCTTTCAATTTATATTTTGTCAATATTTTAAAACAGCACCATCTGTTGTGCAACCTGTTTAAAATATCCCGTTTTCAAAAATAAAGGATGCCTTAAAATATGCTGTACCTTTAATTCGATTAAAAAAATAGGCATACTTTCACTAATTTTTCTCCACTTTCTCTTAAAAATTAGATAATTTTGAGGAAGAAAGTATCCTATATTGTAAAGCATCCTATATGTAATCAGGATACAAAGTTTTCTTAAAATACATCCAGTAGTTTTTACGTGATGCGAACACAGACAGAAAGACAGTAAATGAGTTACTGTTTTATTATATGTGTAGATAAACACTGTAACTATAAAATACATTTTATTTCTTTCGGAACCGTTACAAAAGCAAACCAACATAAAATTAAATTGTATTGAGAAATTTTTATTAAAATAATAACTGCAGCATGCAGCATTATTTGTAAACAACACCTGGACGACCTTTACCTATGCTTGTAGATGTAAACTACGTCTATAGTAGTCCTGTATTTTTGTGTCCATAAAAAAATAATGTTTGTTTAAAAAAGATTTATTACACAAATTTCCATACCAAATTTGCTTTAAAAAACTGAGTTAAAAACAAAATTATTTTTATGGATATATAAGCTTTAAAAACATTATGAAATATTACGTAAAATTTAGGACCACAAACCAATCAACTTCAGCTTTTTAGGGTCTTTTTACCTTTTATTGTTAGCTCTCTTTTATTCAAATAATATATTTTAAAGCGATTTTATAAAAAATAAATACTTTATAAAGGGCTAGCTCAGCCCACAAACGTTTACTGCGTCCTGAGAATAATTTATTCGATTTTGCTTTGAAAGTAATCCACACCAAATTTTAAGAATCTTGCTTCTATAGTTCTTTATCTTTACACAGAGCCAAAAATGACTAATAGAATCGAAAAGATTTTCTCTATGAAATGTTTTATGGCTAAGGGGTATGCAAGCAGAAAAAGGGAAGTTTTTTTTAGAAGAGATTCCTTATTTTTTTCATGTGGTAAATCTTTTTAATTTTATCAAGAAGGATATCGCATTAAATCAATGAGAAAACTTGTTATTTACAATTTTTTTACTCATTTTTCCAAAAAAAAAAAAAAAAAAAAACAATCCATCGAGAAAAACTTTTTGATTCTAGTAGGTTTTCTTATGAATTGTATAAAAAATGAATCTCTCATTGATTTCATTAGCTTAGCTACTGATTTTCCATATTGATTTCATTAGGTTCCTATATGATCATGTGTAAATCATCTTTTTAATTTTCTTAATAATGATATCTTCTTGATTATAAAGGGTAACTGAAGTAGACATACTTTTTTCAATAGCCTTTTTGACAGATCGCGTGTGAGCCGTGTCATGCTGTCATGTTACTTTTGTTTAGTATTGTTTGGCATTTCATAATGGAAAGACTTATGCCTGAACAATGTTTACAAATCGTTCAACTTTATTACGAAAATTTATTACGAAACTTCGCTCAACTTATTGTCAACATAATCGGCCTACTGAGCGTACTTTTCGCAACACCATAACCCATTTTGAGACCCAGCATTCATTACTGGATAATTTTCGACCGAATAGACCACGTCCGGCGCGCTGTGAAGAAAATATAGAGACCGTAGCTGAGAATGTACACGAAGACCGTGGAGATTCAATTCGGCGCCGTTCACAGGAACTCAGACTGATGAATGGAACGACTTGGCGCATTTTAAGTTGAGATCTTAAATTGAAAGCATACAAAATACAGCTTGTGCAACAACTGAAGCCGCTCGACCTTCCCAAAAAAAATTTCCAAGAATATCTGACGTTTTCAAGGCAAATTTTGTTTAGCTATGAGGCCCATTTCTGGCTCAAGCATTTTAGTATATTTAAATTTTTAAAATGCAGATGTTTTTCAAATTGTTTTTAGTTTTTTATTTAAAAAATTTTTTTGCTAATTATTTTTTGTTTTTATCAAAAAAACAAGAAAGACAATAAAAATCAAGAAGAAAACCAAGAAGAAGAAAAAAGCAAGAAGAATACCTCTTAGAAACCCTAAGTTTTCTTCTTAATTTTTTCAAAAAAAAAACTTATAAATTTTGTTCTATTTTATTAGGTATTTAGACACTGTTTTTTCTGTATGTACGTTTTCTCTTTATACAAACATACCCATTCCTGAATAAAATTCTAAAAAATTTTTGTAAAGCTCTGTAATCGGTGTTTAATGCCGGGTAAAAGTATGCATATTGGCAGAATTGCGTACTTAAACTGCTTTTTCTATACTTTTTCTTGAAAATAAGATATTTTTGCGAAAAAAAACATTATCCTATATTTGAATCGGGATACTAAAGTACTTCCTTACAAAATTTTGTTAAAATCCACCCAGTAGTTTGTACGTGATTGGAACACAGACAGGTAGAAAGACAGACAGGAAAAGAGTTACTGTTTTAAATAATTATTATATCTATACGTATAATATAGATATAATAATTAAGAAATAAATTTAAAATTTTAGCATTATTTTTAACATTTTGGAATTTTTTTAGCATTCATAAAATCAGATTTAGCTGCAAAATATTTCTACACCTGGTCATACTGCCAGCCACACTGTAGTTACTGTGGTGAGTTTGTGAAAAACGAGCAAATTCTTTATTTTTGTAACAAGCGTGAGTTCTAAATAAATTTAAATATTAAGGTAGTAAAAATATTAACCTAATATACTAACGCTATTTAATACTACGTTAATACTAACGCCATGTAAATTTTACGTACTGTGAAAAATTTTCCAATTAATATGGTTATTTCAGCAATTTTAATTATGGTTATTTATTAAGTAATAAAAATTAACTAACAACTCATTAATGTAAATAAAAACAATTTTAATGACAAAATAAAACTACATGTTTGCGATCAAATCAGACCTGAAATAAAATAAATGCTCATATGTACTTATGTATATAGTTATCATCAGTTCTGGTTAATGCAGTTCTTACCTACTTTTACTTGATGCTCCCTAAATACTGCCACGCTTTTACAAATGTTACATACGCTTCTTTGATTGGTGACAAAATTTGCCTTCCCATTTCTCGAGAAAGTTCTTCGAAAGCCGCGTGGATTTGAATAATTTTGTTCATAATTTCTTTTAATTTTTATTACAAGCTGAAAATGCTATGTTCTTAGCATCTTTGAATTATTTTTCGATGTAATTTTTATCTGTTGCAGGGGGCAACAATTCTTATCAGCGAAACTATTATGGCTCTCAAAATCTTTCTCCGCCTCTTAAACACTACCGTAGCTGATGTCTCTAAAGTCGCTGGTAGTTAGTAATACCGCAACATCTTCACAGTTGAGACCACGCTTGAAATTTTTCGGTTTTTTAAATTAAATTTATTAAATTAAATTTACGTGGGTTAGTATTCTAGGGTTAAAGTACAAATATTAAACAAGAGGGAAGCTTTAGGTAGTGCTTGGTAGACTTCGTTCCCACCAACTAGCGATTGATGATTGAATATAGTTTTCTCGTATTCCTTTATCTGAGTTTGGTTTTCTAAATAGATGTTGCTTAGAACTAAACACTACCCAAAGTAGATGGATACAAAGAGTGCTGACGGACGTAGCTGTCTAGAAAATATGCATTCCGCTCTGATGGAGTCGAAAAATTAAGTTTTCCCAATTTTTGTTTAATATTATTACCCAATTTGTAATTCAATTTATTATTTCTTAGAGGAAATAAAACGAAATTAAGCTTGACTTCAAATTTCATCTGTATATAAAATAAATATTTCGAACAATAAAATTTCAAATATTCAATATTAAATTACAATTTTTTAAAAAGATATTTAATTTTGAAAAGTTCAGAAAATAAGTTTTTAAATAAAATGAACAAAAAAGGGTCAAGTGCGTTGTCCTGCTAGCGTTCGACATATTTTTGGTCAAAAGCTATTCATAGTGTATAATTTAGAGATAATATGCAATTAAAATAAATTTCAAACCATTTCTATGCATATTTTTTTTTAACTACTGGATGAGAAATTTCTTTTACTATAAGAAAAACCGGTTAAACCGGTTTTAGAAAACAAAATTATTTTTTAACAAAAAGAAAAAAGAGTTTCAGTATGGAATACTCTAATGTACATACAAACAAATTCTCTGCTGTGTAATATGCAAAATTCAAATGGAGCAGAAATTCCATTTGAGTTCAAACTGAAAATAATAATTCATGTTCAATAAGACAATTTGTGTATATTTCGATTGTAACAGAAACTGTTTTTTATGTTTGGAGAAAACGAAATAAATGTGAAACGATAAACACATAAAATGAAAATAATAAAAGCTCGTTTATGTGTTTATCTTCTTATAGATAAATTACATTTGATGTCGTTTATATAATTGTGATTTTGGGAGAAATTTACAAAATTTGTAAATATACATACATTTATGGCATGCTTTTAATGTCAATTAGGTATCAGCTATAAACTAACCCATTGGCGTGATTTTAAATTAAAAATATAATAAAATAATAGAAGTAAATATAATATCTTGTACCATACTACTTTAATACCACAGTGCAACACCGAAAAAAATAACATAAATCACAATTTATGTTCTTTATCACAAGAGCTACAACTTTGCCTAAGAGAGTATATCAAAATTCCAAACGGTTTGCAAAATATGAGCTTGAGTAAATGATAATTTTTTTGCAAAAGTGACATCGAGGCCCCTCATCTTTGGGGCCCATAAAAAAAACCTGGAGTACTTTGGGCAAAACTGGGAGATAGGGGTCTTTCTTTTTTGGTCTTTTATGACGTGTTGGTGTCCGTATATGGTTATTTTGCCATGACTTAAAAAATTACAGAGTGTATACTTCTTAAAAAATCACGCTTACGTATGATAATTATTTATCATCAAAATTATTTATCATACGCCTTCTCTAAATGCACAGATTAAAAAGTAAAATATGGGTGACTACAAGAACAATCATCGTACTCAGTGAACTTTTGTGTTTCTATAGTAAATTTCGGTTGCTTTTTTAACTTAGTAAAGCTAAGGTATAGTAATGCTTCTCTTCGGCGCTAATTTTATCAAAATCAACATTAAGTGAATAAATAAAGTTTGTTTTAAATCATATTTTTTTCTATACAAACTTTACAATTAGTTGATGTTGCGTATTTTTAAAATGATAAAATTTTAAAATGTGAGTAATTAGAATAAAATTAATTAATAATTTAGTTTCAAAAATTGTATACATAAATATTCAATTGTTCGATTTTGCTTTGAAAGTAATCCACACCAAATTTTAAGACTCTTACTTTCATACTTCTTACCTTATGTATAAGTATCATCTTTATATAATGGTATCCATCCCTGGATAAAATTTTAAAATTTATATAAAATGATAAACGTAAAGCTCTGTAAAAAGTTCTTAAAATATCCCGCCATAAAGTATGGATATCGGTAAAATTGCATACTTTCACTGCTTTTTCTCCAATTTCTCTTGGAAGTAAAATATTTTTGCGAAATACTAAGAGGTAACTCCTCACAAAATTTTATTAAAATTCAACCATTAGTTTGTACGTGATGCGAACACAGACAGACAGGAAAAAAGTTACTGTTTACCATATGTATAGATGATACTAAGGAATCTCGCGGAAGAGCATGTTGTGGATCGACAACACCTCCCGAATTAAACTCTACTGTGTAATTTTTTTTAGGGATAACCTTCAAGTATCAAATATTTTCCTTGAAGAATTTCATCAAACCTTAGTTATTTCTTCAATTTATTCACATCCTCAATTTAAAGTATTTGAAAGTTAGTATAGTAATTCTTACAAATCACTAGGTCCCTGTTTCATAGCATCAAGCGACTTAATAACTCCAAATGGTCGTGTCTTGTTTGACACTTTTTCAAAAATGGGTATGAATGTGAACTCGAGTGTACAGCCTACCTATTGGTCGACTGATCTGCAAAAAATACCCAATGTTATTAATTTTTCCGTGATTAAGGTTATTCTAACAGAACTGATTAAAGTTGAATTATCCTCAGGCCTTTCACCTATTATGTTCCATATATGGGACAAACTAATTATCGTATCATCAACGACCAGCACAAGCATAAATTGGTTAAAATATAAAAAATATCTCTGTAGATATTGTTGTAAAAACACCACTTAAAGATCCTCAGATGACGTAGCGCAGAGTCTTTTTGATTTTAATCAAAACATCAATTCAGCCGCAGTACAATCAAGATACAATCAAATGTATTCTGTAGTTGCCGAACGGCTCTTGGCTGAATAAAGAAAAATTCGTAGAGAATGGCAATCGCACAGATCTTCTCATTTCAAAAGCAGACATAAAGAATGTAAGACACGGCTAAGACAGCTACTTGAATCTCGAAGAGTAGCATCTCTGAAAAATTGCCCGTAAGACAACTCTACAATTAAACTATTCATTATAGCGTGCATGTAGAAACCTGAAAAGGACAGTCGTATGTAAGCCTCCCTTACGAACTTCTGGTTAAGAAATGATACCACAAAAAAAAAATTTTTTTTTGAACATTTGAAAAAGGTTTTAACTCAAAATATATGTAGTCATATAGTTGAGTTGCCACCTTTCGAGGCTAGTGTCAGAATACACCCAAGATTTGAATCTGGCTACATTGAAACTGATTTAAACACTAAGAAATCCCCTGGCATTGACAACACTAGTAACCACTAGTAACAAAATGTTCTTCGAGTTGCCCCAAAAAGCGTGCAAAATTATTCCTTTTGTTTTTAATGGCATCATACGTCTTAAGTACTTTCCCACAAATTAAAAGGTCTGAAGAATGAAGCTGGTTACATTTGACCAAAAAGAGGACGAATGCTTTTCTTGGCCGTATATCAGAGGAATGACTCGCAAATGGTACAAGTAATTTTGACGAATCACATCTTTATATTTTCAACTATGATAGTCGTTTGAAATTTACGCAGTATTTGAGCTACTATATCTACTGTAAGAATCAATTCAAAAAGAAGTGATTTTGTCGTAGGAAACTTGTTTTTTTGTATAGCACTCACATCTTCACAGTCTCGCATAGCCTAGCAAAATACAGGCTAGATTGGGACATTAGGTGTGGAACCTCACATATAAACTTCAAAAGTATAATCGTGTTCATACGCATAGTCTAGCAAAAAACGTCAAACCTTGCATATAAAGTAAAACATTATATGCACCGGGGATAGCTTGTATGTTATAATTATTACTGCTCAAATTTTACATAAATACATAAATACATAAATACATAAATACATAAATACATAAATACATAAATACATAAATACGATCAAATGTGACATTGTGATTGTTAAATTTGTTCACATTAAAAAATGTAAAAATCAAAACTTACAGGTCAAATATACGCCATATTTTTACTTAAATTTTCTATATTTTAATTTGCTTTTTATTGATTAAATATAAATTTCTTTCTGCTACCAATAGCAAAAAACTAACAAAAAGGCCTTTGAAAATTAAAAAAAATTGTAAGATGGATATATTATTTATTATTTTTACTTACATTTGTAATGAAACCTATTTTTTTTTTCTAATTTCTTCAAACAGTATATTTTCTCGGACTTCTAACTTGCCATTATTCAAAAGTGTTTACTTTATTTAATTAAAAAAAAAAAAAAAAAAATTATAACAAAAATTTCTGCAAATTATAGTTTTTATATAAAACCCTAATTTGTGTGTTGGACGAATAAATGTTATGAAAAATGTCAAGGCAATACAACCATATTCTTTCCCATCAATGTAAGGTAATGCAACTTTCTTCAAATTTTTTTATGTTTGTATACAAACTGAATGTTAATAAATTCTTACCTAAAGTGAATAATAATATTGTCCTTAACATGACTTGTCGCTAAGCTTGTAATTTTTATTACATATAAACACGATGTTGTGTAAACCCAGAAATTAAGTAAAACTTACTTTTCGATAACTTATCAAAGCCGAAGTAGAACTTAAGATTTTCCTTCCTTAACTTCTAAAACAGCGTGACAAGTTCTTTTATATCGAACCGTCCGCACAGAAAGAAGTGAAGGTGAGAAACAATTAATATTTAAAGTGGAAGTTTGATAAATTTAATTTAAATTAAATCATAAAAAAATATTCAATTAATAGTAAAGGTAAAATTTTAAAGATTGTTAATTGACTCTTTTTTATATAAAACTATTTTTGTCCCACAACAGTTTACATACTTTGGAAAATATTACTTCCAACTAACACGTGTGGGTAATAAACCTTTTGGCTTAAGAAATCTTATATCCCCAAGACGTTATTGTTAATCCATTTAAATTCGAACTCTTTCGGTAAGACCACAAAACTGTTTAACATAAAGATATTGTTTCAGTCAATTATTTCATCCCTAGATATCCAAATTGTATCCCACGCATCCAAATTGGCTAAGTTAACACGTGGTGGACTCACTTGAAGGCCACCACTGTGAAATTTTATTTGGTTACTTTGATAATCGAAGTACTAGTTTTAATAGCCTATCAAAAATTCTAAGAAGAAAACGAGAAAGTGGAAGAATACAAATTATTTTGTCGTGTTGTATTTCTTTGCAAATCCAATAATTTTATTACACCAAAAAGTTCCGAAAGTATAAATAAGCACAATACATAACGAGTGCCAGAAAAAGAGGAAAAAGCAAATAAAACCAGAAATTCAAGCTACAACCTCTAAAAAGGAATAAAGACTCTTAAACATTATAAATAATTTGAATTCAGCTAAATTTCTCACCGGAGAACAACTCGTCGCAATTAAAATATCACGTGAGAAATTTAACACCTACGGTTTAATAATACTTAAAAGCCTTAATTTTTATTAACTCTTATTTGGTGTAAGATTTAGTGTAATATTATTCTTATCTAAAACAGTATTAAAAGTTCAAAGTGTAATTGCTATATTTAACTCATTTCAAGCGTAAGTTTCATTCGACAAGATATTTGATTGACTTCATCATTAAAATAATTAAATAAAAAAAAAAAAAATCTAGTAATATAACGCTACTAAAATGACATCGAGAACTATCTACACTTTATTGTATAAGAAAATCATTTTTCCACTCAATTAAAATATTACACTAAATCGAAATATTGCACTCAGGTATCGTAGAAAATAATGTAAGAAAACAGTATGTATTAAAATATGTTCTAATTTCTCTATTTAAAATTTAGCTAAGTAAAATAAGCCTATTAACAAAATATCAAATTAAAAACCAACAACTCGTTACCCTACAATCAGCAACCATCGGCAGTTTGACGAGGCCTCATCAACTAGCAGTTGCACAAATAATTTGATTTGGGTAAGTTATAACAATAATTATTTTATTAAAATGCTTACTATTAAATAGGCAGAATGTTAAGAATTAGGTAATAATTTAAAACTTAAAATTTAGATAACTTATAAAAAAAAAAAAAAAAATTATTAAATTTATCGCATTACCCTGTATTTTCTATAGTATTTTTTTTTCAACAAAAACGAACGTAAGCAAGTTGGTTTTCTTTCAGTTGTTTCTTTTTTTTTCATTAATAAAAATTTATCACTTTGTTTTACACCTTCATTCATAAAAAAAAAAAAAAAACTCATTCAGAGCGGTTGGTTTGTGATAAATTTTAATATCAATTAAGAGAATGTTTTTGTCTAGTCTCTTCTTTTAAAGAGAAACTTAAACGATTTGGTTTGTTTAGTTGAGAACATAATTGCTCACTGTAAAATAGTAGAACAAAAAAAAAAAAGAAATAAAATCCAAAATTATTTACATATTAACTTCACCCAGTAAACAAATTTATGTTCTTATCGATTAAGATTATCCTAATTTTTTTAACGATTACTATTATAAATTCTTTACCTTCTAAATTTATGCTATGGATTAAATTGATAAACATATTGAATATATGATAAATATAAATGAATTATATAAAAGTTATTTTGTTATCATATTTTTTTTTGAATAAGCATTGATATAATTATGCCGCGTTAGTATTCTAATTGTTTCTTACATAACGTGATTGGTCTAGAGTAATGCAATTAGGGATCTTAGTGATTAATTAAACGCCATAAGATCATTGGTAGGGTGGGTTACGAGGCGTTATTCCCAAACCACCTGGGAATATAATTAAGTAAATGTGTTGGTTTTAATAACTTTCTTAGCGGTTAGTAAAGTGAAATAAACAAGGGGTTAACTTCACATTGTTTTAATTCAATCGGATAACATAATTGGAGTATTGTTTTAGGGAGTCTGTAGTATTATTTATGTCATGACACACCTATCGGTAATGGAGATATAATAGAAAAGAACCACCCCAACCGACTGACTGCTAGCAGATTCAATGGCTCCCGCTAGTCTATTATTTCTTAAAGAGCAAAACTATAGTAAATTAACACCTCCGATAGACGTTAACAGAGTTAAGGGTATTTCTCGTTTCTCTGAAAAATCATAAGTGATGTCATCGTTCTTGGTTCATTACACATTGGTTTCAAACAAAATATATGGTTAGCATTTATTTATTACAGAAAATATATATATACATATGTATAAAGCCATTATTAAATACACAACTATCGCTATATTTGGCTTGACCTAGAGTTTCTATTGTTTGTTTTGTTTTATACTAAATTTATTGCGGGTCGTTTTTACCTTCAAATATTTGTGTACTTTATGCAATTCCAATCAATTTCAGTTTTTTTCTCATCGTTAAACAAAATACGAAATGATCAAATGTGTTGTTTAATTCAAAATAGAATTGAGAGAAAAAAGTACAAAGAAAAGCAAAGCAAAGTAATTGTAAGGAAAATATTTAATTGTGCAAACAATTCCCTGCAGACATGACAATTTTCTCTACAATAATAAATAAAATTAAAAATATATAAAATACGTAAAAAGATAAGCAATATAATTTATTAAGGATATTTTCAATTTCAGTCAGCCTTTTATTTTTTGCAGAAGATGATTGCTTAATTTCCTGAAAGAAATGAAAAATATATAAAACACAATAAATATGTCATTTACAGAAAAGCCACAAGGTATTCGACAAAACTACATTTCATTTTTCAAAAGAATTTTTTACAAACCGATGTCACATTTTGATTGTTGTTAAACCATTTATTAAAATTAAATTTTTCTTTAAATCATTTCAAACAAATTTCGCCTACGTTTGAAGGTAAAAAAAAAATATTTGGAATTGTTGTTGTTATTTCAACTAAGTATTATTTGGAATTTTTAAAATATAATAATGAAGAAGTCCAGTGTGACAAAATAAAATAAATTAACAAAAAAATATTCTAAACAAATACCAAAGGCATGTAGTTAAAAGAGGCAAGCTTTTTATTCATAATCTTCAAAAATACCAAAGTAGCGCATTATAAGCTTAAGAAATGTCGGTGTCCTATTGAATACTATAGCTGACCATTTATTATTTACATTATCGTAGGGAATATTTAATTTATCTTAATTCGGCACTTCACTATGAAAATGCAATCAAAATAATTAAGAATCCTAAATTCAGCCATTCCGAATCTTATATGTCCTTGACCACAGTGGTGTTAAATATTGCTTGCGATGATATTTTTTAATTTAAAAACACTATACCCCATATTTAATAAAAAATACAAAACTTATTTTAAAAGTATTTTAGAACAACTTTTGTTTGAAAATTTTGTTCTAATATAAATTTCAAATCTATTTTATTTTTTATAAAGGGGATATATTCGGTTTTTTATTTGATTATTATTTTATTTGTACAATTTTAATATAAACAGGTAAAAGTGCTATATTCGGCCGTGCCGAATCTTCTATACCCTTCACCATGGTGATTTGATTCATACAGACATGTACAGCATTATCCATAATGAAAACAAATTCCTTTGGCTAAAATTGTCACCCAGTTGTCAGCTACTTAATGATATTGAAGACGACAGCTACATCGTAAACTCTGACATTGTTGTAGAAATACTTATTTTGCTTTTATAAAATTAAATAACTTTTAAAAAAATTATAAATATTTCCTCCAAAACTTTTGCTTGATGAATTTATAATTTACAACTTTGTGACATTTTCTTTTGTTGAATAAAATAAAATTGTCGCATACAAAAATAGAAATTTGCCTAAGTTGACTACATCCACAACGGTGGTCGTGTAGCCATGTAGCTATACTGACTTCAAAATAATCGTTTACCTATAAACGTGTGTATTTTATTTTTGACAGTTTGATGATGTTGTCTATGTTCTCATCTATTTAAAAATCAAACGCATTTAATAAAATATCTCACTCTGTATACATACATACATCCATATATATATATATTTAATATTAAGAATATGTTATGTTACAGTTATGATTTTCATTTTAAAAGAAATATTGAAATTTTTTTCGGAAATTGTAAAATTTTTTTGTAAAAATATTTTATTGAACATTTTTTGAAAAATTTTATTCAAAAATTTTTTTCCAAAATTTTTCTTAAAAATATCTTTTTAAAAATGATTTGTAAAGTTTTTTGTAAATACAAATTTCTTTTAATATTTTTTAATTTTATTGAAATTCTTTCTCTTTTTAAATTTATAACCTTCCTGCAATATATATTGAGTTAGAATGGTCAGACTAAAGCAAAAAAAAAAAAAAAAAACCCCTAAAAAACTTTCCTCATATTGACCCCTAGTGCCCTTTAACTGCTCCTATTTAGCATTGGCTACCTTTATGTGTATTACTTTCTATAAAGGTCTTTAGTACAAATCAATCTAAAAACCAACAAAAATTGCCCCTCGCAGGGGGTTATTGATCCCCCGAGATCAGTATGCATTCCTTGCGATCTACCTTTCACGGTCTAATATTTATTTGACAAAATAAAGCAAAAGAGAATCATTTAAGCCGAAAAAAGTAGAAATTGCACAAGGAATGACAAACTTATATACACCCTTTCCACCTGTGGTGAAGTGTATAAAAATTATTCAGCAAGATATATTGTTTATAATGTAATTTTTTGATAATTTTTGGGTGAAAATCTGATTCTTTGAAACATGGAAAGATGGATTTGTTGATGGAAATTAAAATTTGTTGTTCAAATACAATTTTTTTTTTGTTGAAAATTTTATGAAAAATTTAAATTATGATAAATATTTTTAATTTTTAACAAAATTTGGTTGGATATACCAATTTTTTGTAATCTAGTTTTTTTTAGAATTTTCGGGCAAAAATATTAGTAGAACAAGGAAAACAATGTAATAAAATATTTGTAACACAAGGGAAACAACGTAAGGAAAATAGATGCACTCGCTTTTTACCACATCTCCACCATTTATGGATCACTGTTGCAGGATTGCAATAGCGAAACATTTCAAACTATGTCTGACAGATTGGAATACTTATTCTTCCGGTAGCTTTTAGAGCCCCTGGCAAAATTATTTCAATGCTATTATGCAGACACGGGCATAGCTAAATCAACAGCCCTATGTATGGATCTATAACATACACCTAATTCTGTTTTTACACGGTAGATTGGTTCCAGAAAAATTCTTGTAAAAAAACCGTGTAAAAAAATACATTGATCATATACAAAAATATGTTCTTTATCTCTAAAACCTTAATGAAAAGCGAGAATTTTTTAAGAACTAGAAATCATGTTTTGTTTTACACATACATATATATATATATATATATGCATGTACACCATTTATTTGCATCTTTAGTGTATGATAAAGACTTAATAGATAGTTTCGTTTAAACCGAACATTTTGCCAAGAAATGTTGAGCCTTCTCCATTTCGAAGGCGATCTAAAATTTTAATATTGCATGCATTGATAGTTCACAAAATATTAACACATTTCAATTGTTCTAACAAGCATAAATGCTTGTATTCACAAAAAGGGAATTCGTCTAAATTTTTAATATGAAAATATTTTGCAAAAATTAAATTTAACAAATAAAATCTAAACCAAACAAATTTTGAACCGTGTTAAATGGAGTAAAATCGTGTAAAAAAAATATTTTAAATCAAAACCGTGTAAAAAAGACCATCAAAAACTGATTTGGGTGTATATGCTCTTTAGGGTCGGAATGTTTATTGTAGAAATTACCCTTTCCACCTGTCAACAGTGAGGCAGAATCAAAATATTTTGGAAATAACTCAGCCATTTGTAAAGGGCTAAGACGATTAATCTTTTAGTCTTTTGCCCATAAAGTCCACACTAGTGCTCATTAAATACTTTTAGCAATACTTTTTCCTGTCCCAGCTTGGACATATAGGCTAAAATCAAAATTTCCATGTCAATCAGTTTAAATCTTCTACTAGGTTGATCAATTTTACACGACATTTGGTTTAAACTTACGTACATATATTAAGCTTACACAAAAATATTAAATATTTGTAAATTCCTTAAGAAACATATTTTTCAGTAAAAAACAAAATTGATGATTTTAGACTAAAATACACAAAATTGCAATAGTTTTGGAATTCTTATCTTGCAATTTTGCCCAAATATTTTATCTACGCGAAAATATTAAAAACTGTACTCAAACTTTTGAAAAAAAATGGACCAGGGCGGGAAAAAATCAAAAAATTTTTAGTTTTCAATTTCCTAAAACGCGCTCATTTCAAAACATAATTTATAGATTAAAGCATCGATTAATACCATGTATAATTTTTAAAAATCGTGCCAAAATTAAAAAAATGTCAAGCTCCAAAAGAATTTACAGGTGCAAGGTACCCAATTTTGAGACCACAAAGCGCCACTCCTGGCAAGTGGATGGTGCCTAGCGTCAAAAGTTAAGGTCACATACTCCTCTGATATACTTATTGCAAATTTTAAATCAATCGGCCTAGTGCTTCACAAACAAATGGCTGAGTTATTTTCAAAATATTTCCATTCTGCCCTGATTATGCTGTACTGAAGGCTATATAGTCCTACTTTAGCAAACAATCTAAAATACGTTAAATTCATAAACACAACAAATGTAAGAAAAAAATGTAAGGATACACATAAATGCATGTGGTTGTTTCACTTGACCTGGCTCTAAGTAATAAGATCTTGTATACTTTCTCAGAGTATTATTAAAAAAGCTTAAGTAGGTTTTTTAACAGTTGCTATGGTACAACTGAAAGTTGTTTTCCTGGGGAGACAAAAATGTTTTTTCCACCAGCTGATACAACTTTCTTCACTGAACAATTTAAACTTAAAAGTATTTTTTTTTTTTGCAAAAGAAACCAAAAGAAAATAACTCGAATATTTTGATATACATTTTTCAGACATTTCTATCGTGCTGTTGTCAAATATTATTTTCATTTATTTCCCCTTCTATTTTGTTCCCCTATTTTCATTCTATTTAGTTTCCTTCCCTTCCCTTCCCTTTCATTTAATTTTTTCTTTAAATTATCAATAATTTGCTCAGCACATTGGGCAATAAACAATGCTTTATGCTTTGAACATATAGAAGACAAAGGCCACACCGCTGCATCACAACAAATGCCGTTGGCTACAATCGTCGCTACAGCTATTTATATGGCTGTCGCTATCTCATTGTTGTAGAAATACATATTATACCTTTATAAAAATAAAATAACTATTTGGTTATTGTTTTCTTAAACCTTATGACATTGAGCCTGAAACAAAATTTAAATTAAAATAACATTTAAAAAAAACGCTTTTATCATATCAAAACAAATAAATATATTTAATACATTTTTTTTTTAAATGTAAATAAATTTATAATTTTGTAAAATTTGTATCTGTTAAATAAAATATAATCGTCGCAAACAAAAATAGAAATTAGCCTAAGTTGGCTATAGCTAGAATGGTGGTCGTGTTGCCATGTAGATTTGAAGCATTAAACATATACACAACAGTGGCTACACCGCTACACGACTACAAATGCCGTTGGCTACAATTGTCGCCGTGTAGTCAACTACTGAATTGTGTTGAAGACGACAGCTACATACTTCAAAACTATGAAAATATGGTAGAAATACATATTAACTAATAAAAGAAATACTTTTTCAAAAAATACTTTTATCATATCAAAACAAATAAATATATTTGCTCAAAACCTTTTGATTGTAACTGAATTTGTATTTTTACTGTTGTGACATTTTCCTCTGTTGAATGAAAAAAAATTGTCACAAACAAAAATCGAAATTAGCCATAGTTAGCTACAGCCACAACGGTGGTCGCGTAACCATGTAGCTATGAAGTCGTCAAAATAATCGTCTTCATATAAACGTGTGTATTTTAGTTTTGACAGGTTGAAGTCGGTATCCTGCTATCGTCTATGTGTTTAATGCTTGATGGTGTCAGAATGTATTTTATGTATTTTAGTTTTGACAGTTTGTAGTCGGTAGCCTGATGTTGTTTATGTGTTAAATGCATTACCTAACCTGTAAAAAACAAAAATTACACAATATCTGTAATTTATGAATCAACCCGATGATTGTTTTAAATAAAATATAACGTTAAAATTATTTTTTTGCAAGTGCAAATATATAACTTTTGAAGTTATTGTTAGCATGATACTTTATGTGAGTGAATGATTGCCGCAGCTATATTCACCCAATGCAGTGCAGTTTACGTTTATGATTTTTCATGATATAATTCCCTAAAGCATTTCACTAGTTTTCGCCAGAGAGGAATTTTGATTGAAAAAATCAGTTGTTGCCTTGCGGTTTAAATATTGAATTCTCCATTTATCATTAAAAATAATATTTAAAAAATGTTTACGAAAATAGTTGGATTTAATTCAGTTGAAATAATCTACAAACACAAGACTTCTCAATCTCAATATCTTCCTTCTAGCAAATTTATATTGTCTTGTGTTTTTTATTTTAGCATCATGATTTGTATTTATGCGTATCTAAAACCAAATAAACGCACAGTGGGAAAGATTATATTTTGAAATATTAGAAAAATAAATTTAACTATTGCAAAGTAGAATGTTTAGGGTGGGCTAACTGATTTGTTATGCTTATAGCTTTTATAATGTCATCGTACTCAACGCAGAAACGTGTAAAAATTTTTAAATTTTATTATGTTTCCGGATAAAACAAATTTTTGAAAAATCGTATTATGAGCGATAAAGCAAATTTTTATTAAAAAGGACATGTAAATAGATATAATTTGCCAAATTCATTATCAGCGGCAATTACGTCCTCTTAGATGTACGGATTGGTGTGTTAAATTATGGCTGATAGGGTTATCGATCCATATTTTTCCAAAATAGTGCTGGAGAATCAGAAACCGTCTTCGTGACGGTATATCGGACCATGTTGGGAAATTTTTAATCCTCACATGTGGCTCCAGCAAGATGGAAATATAGCTCATACACAGAGACACAATGGCTATTTCATTTCAAATCATCAGTCACAGTTGGCCCACCCTGTATACGATATAAACTGTATACGGCAAGTAGCGGTTGTCTGTTAGTCGGCGCAGTCCCAACCATCAATTCGCTTTCAGAAAAAAAAACATGGTACAATCGAACAAACTCACAGGTAAGTTAACGTAGTTAAGAAGGCATTTAAATATATAAAATTCTGCTCTACGCTTATTATCGACGTTTTTCAAGCATTCGATAAGGTGTAGCATGCTGGCTTAATATATAAATTAAAACTGAATTTGCCGGTAAACCTTTATAAGCTGTTAGATTGTTATTTAACTAATCGAAAACTCATTGGAAAAGAAGAAAGTTTTGTAAGCTCATCTAAGCCAACTAAAGCCGGAGTTTCCCAGGGTATTATATTGGCGCCCATTTTATATTTTTTGTATACTTCAGATATGCCAACTAGCGACCGAGTCCACACATCGACATTTGCTGACGATACGGCTTTTTTAAGCGTTCACGGAAGTCCCGAAGTAGCGTCACGTTATTTACAAGATCACGTATTAAATTTAGAAAAAAGGTTGAAGAAATGAAGAATAAAGGTGAATGAAGAAAAATGTGCTCATATGACTTTCACACTGCGTAGGGACTCCTATTCGTATAAATAACCAAATGCAACCGCAGCTTTCAGACGTAAAATATCCCGGCATACATCTTGACCGAGCCTTACTTAGAAACGTCACATAGAATTAATATTATTTCAAAGGCGGAAAAAAAGATTCTACGGATGATCACAGTTGCTCTAAACGTTCCATCAGTTAAAGCAGAAATAACGAAATATGCAGTAAAGAAGCTTGGAACACATCCAAATCCTCTGGCTTGCAACATAATAAATGAACGTGGTTTTACTCGCCTAAGAAGGAGGGACATTGCTTCTCTCGTCCGAACATCTGAAATATGCATTTGAATTGATATAGAAGATATAATAAATAAAATATGAAAAAAAGTAAAAATGACTGCAGAGGGTTTGTTACACAATCCACCAACACTACTTTTCGGTATTTTTAATTAAGACACAACTGGACCCATATTCACAGGGCAGACCACAAATCCCATAACAAAACAAAACGTTAGTTAACTTTAGAAGGGAAAAATACTATTTTAAACGGTGTCGTTGAACTCACCTTAACCCCGCCTTAACCTTAAATATTAAATAAACTTTTTTTTTTTTCTAAAAAAAAGTTCTTTCATTAAACATCCTTACACAATTAAAACTTATATTTTTCTGAAGACCCCACAGTATACCATAACACACACTTGAAGACGAGAAAATACATAAATTATTGTTTATGGCTGCGACCATATGTGTGAATGTAAATACGAGTACTTGTTGGATGCATGTTACGTTCAAGTGCAGATATTAAAAAAAAAAGAATTGTAAAGAACGTCTATAAGTAAACATATACACATACATATGTATGTGTGTTTGTATGTATATAAAATATATTTGTATGCAAAAAGTTACTCAACAATGTGAGAAGGCAGGAACGGCAACAGATTTACATAAAAGATGATGTTTTCATTACGAAAAGGCATTCATGCTCAGCTTAATATACAAGTACGTGCTACCATCAAGAATTTATTCAAACACAAATTTTATCCTCGTATGTAAATGGTCATGTAGAGCATTTAGGTTTGGTCAAGTAAAATTTAACAGATTATTTCTTTTGTTTCTTTTATCTTTTCCTCGTCATTATTAAAGTACAACAGAAAACACACAAAAAAAGAAAACAAACTAGAAACAAGTTCTTGATGTTAAGAACAACCATTTATTTTTATTAATGAAGGAAAAAGTAAAAAAGAATATTTTAGATAAAACTTTGAAATTATAAAACCTTTTACTTATTTTTTATTTATTTCTTCTTTCTACGAATCATAAATTCATATAGAAAACTAAAAACTTTACGTTTCAAATGTTTTATCCATAACACTTAATTATTTGTTTTTTTTTTAAGTTCTTATATGTCTAACAATAATGACTTGAACATCATTTCCATTCACTCTAATAATTAATTGACAAGAAAACTATAATATTAAAATTAGAATTCGAAAACAGACAATAAAACATGTTACTGAAATCAAAAAATTAAATTTTCAGCAGTCTGTACAGTAGTTGAAAAATTTATTATTTGAGAATTCAGATTAAAACGAATCGACTTAAAACTGAAAAGTATTATAATCTGCTTATATTATGTTTGTTTGTTGTTTTTAGGGTTCCGTGCACAAAATGTAAAAGCGAAACCCTATTGTTTTCGCTACAATGTCTGTCCGTCTGCCGCCTGTCAGCGCCTTTTATCTCTGGAACCGTAATAGCTAGACTCTTGAAATTTTCACAGATGATGTATAGTTGTTGCCGCTATAGCAACAAATACTAAAATTTATAGGGTGTTCCAATAGAAAATTACAAAAATGTGTTTCTTTCTTGAACTGTAGGAGGGATACACTTGAAATTTACAAGCTGTAATAAAAACGTAGTTCGCCAAGTCTAAAAAATAAACCTAAAAATTAAAGGGTGTTCCGATTGTGGTGTTATTTTGATTTATAAGGCCTAAGTTTTGAATAATAACAGGTAGAATCTTGAAATTTTTACCGAAGGTGTATAATTTTGGCCGCTATAGCAACAAATTATAAAATTTATAGGGTGTTCCGTTAGAGAGGTGTTATTCACAAATATGTGTTTATTTCTTGAGCTGTAGGAGGCATACACTAAAAATATGTAACCAGTAATTAAAACTTAGTTCGCTATATAAACAAGTATAACAAAATAAACGTAAAAATTAAAGGGTGTTCCGATAGTAGTGTGATTTGCATGTATAAGGCCTAAGTTTTGAACCGTAATACGTAGGCGCTTGAAATTTGCACAGAAAGTATATATCTGTGACCGCTATACTAGCAAATACTAAAACTTATAGGGTGTTCCGATAGAGAGGTGTTATTCACGAATATGTGCTTATTTCTTGAACTGTAGGAGGAACTCACTAAAAATATGCAAGCACTAAATTAAAATTAGTTCGCTATATAAACAAGTATGAAAAAAATAAACCTAAAAATTAAAGGGTGCTCCGATAGTGGAGCGATTTGCATGTATAAGGCCTAAGTTTTGAACCATAATAGGTAGACTCTTGAAAATTTTACCAAAAGTGTATTACTGCGGCCACAATAGCAAAAAATACTAAAACGTAGGGTGTTCCAAAAGTGACGTGTTATTTACGATTATGTCTTTTTTTAGATCTGTAAGAGGAAACCACTTACAAGTTGCAGACTGTAATTAAAACTAAGTTTGTTTTATAAACAAGTATACAAAATTGAACTTAAATATTAAAGGGTGTTCCAATAGTGACGTGATTTGCATGTATAAAGCCTTATTTCTTGAACCGTAACAGGTAGACTCTTGAAATTTTGTACAGAAGATGTGTTGCCACAGCCGATATGACAATTACTAAAAATTAAAGGGTGTTCCGACAGTGACATGCTTTTCACTTATAGTGACTTAATTTTGAATAGCAATAAGTAGACTCTTAATATATTTATAGAAAGGAAGTTGCCATGGCCACTATAATGAATAATAAAATTAAAGGGTGTTCCGACAGTGACAAGATTTTATAAACCGTAATAGATACCCTCTTAAAATGTTTATAGTAGATGTGTTACTTCGGCCGCCATAACAAATACTTAAAATTGAAGTGTGTCCATTAGTAACGTGTTTTTCACGAATATTATCTTATTTTTTTAACCGCAATAGGTAGGCTCCTGATATTTTAATAGAAAGTGTATTACCATGGCCGCTATAAAATCAATTACATATTAAAATTTAATAAACAACTGGAATTTTTAAATTATACTGAACATAGTACGGAACCCTACGTGAGTGTAACTCGCACTTGACTAATTTATTTTTATTTGGTGTAAAATCGTATAAATTTTTTGGTGTGCCAACTTGGGAGCAAGCCACATACAACCGGCCGTGTGAAAAAAATGAATTTTCCAAAATAAGCCAGCCATAATCCATGATTATCATTGTGCTTTGTTGATGGTAATAGCAGAGGCAACGACAAAGGGAATTGGAGCCGCTTGATTTGGAATGGTAAATCGTTGGAAATCATTGGAATTTGTGGAATAAGTACGTCTTCGCCATTGAATCTGCCACCGATAATTGTTGCCTCGATTAAATTTAGTGAACAATTTTTGATGGTCAATCTGGCGCCGTTGCATAACTTTAGTGCGTTTAAGTGGCGAATAAGAATTACCGATGATCCAACCTTTAACGTTAGCACATGCGGTGGCATTCCGGGTGGTTCCAATGGATTCAAAAATTCAGTGGGATAATTGACGGCTTGGTATTTATCCGTTACTGTGTCGATCGATTTGTATTTGATTCATTTGCCGGGCAGTTTCAGTTGAATTTGCTCATTGAGCTTGTTGACAAATTGCACGTTCGCACAGCCAATCCGGATTTTTGTAGGAGGTTGTTAGACTGGAATATTCATTTGCATTTGTCAGAAGTTAGGCGAGAATGAAATCTTAAATAAACCGAAAACTCGAATTTTTGAATGCAACATTTCGATCATTATTAACATAGCTTTTTTGTAAATATCTTCCGAACTACATAATCGATTTAAGAGTTTGATATCTCGTTTTGAAAAATATTAGAACGGCTTTCAAAAAAAATAAAATAAAAAAAGCAACAAAAAAAAAAAAAATATATGTACATGTCATTGGTGGTGCCACGCCCCTCCGCCCGCAGACGGAAAATCAAAAATCACACTTCACAGTGTCACCCGCCTGAATATTCCCTAAAAATTTTATCAAAATCGGCCTAGCCGTTTTGGAGTCCATACGTTACATACATACACACATCCCTTTTTATATATATAGATATACGGTTTAAAGATCTGGTTACTACCTAAAAATTATGCTTTAATATATAAATTATGTTTTAAAATGAGAGAGTTATAAGCGATTTCAAATTAAAATTTTTGATTTTTCGGTATCCTTTTCCACTTTTTCGAAATATTGAGTATAATTTACAGAATTTTTTTTAATTTTTCTTAGTTAGCGAACAAAATTTAAACTATTGTAAAAAATTTCACGATTATATCTTTCTGAACTAAAAACTGCTCTATTTTCAATTCACCAAATCCAGAATTATTGCTTTTTTGTGTATTTTATGGCGTTTTCTTTTCTGAAAAAAAATTCTGCCTTATTAATAGGTGATACTTTTTATATATCACCCAGCCCTTGCAAAGTGTTGTCTCTTTTATGATTTCAAAAGAACACAAAAACAAACTGATTTTACATTTAACATTTACCCTGAATAAAAGTTGTGTGTAAAAAATTTAATTTTTGTGGAATAAAACACGAAAATTTAATAAGTGTAAAATATATGCAACATTTTTGACGGAAAAGAAAACGCCATTAGCCTAAAAAAGGCCATCAATTTTATTTGTTTAATAGAAAAAATTTCCTTGAGAAATATATGCTCATGGCAAATTTTGGATCAATTGTCCTAGCCCTTTAAAAATAGATGAATTATTTTCAAAATTTTTTGATGCTGCCTAAGTGTGCAGTGGTTTAAAAACTTTTTTACGTTGAAAATAATTAGTAGCTCACTAAGGCTATTTTAACAACAAATACTAAAACCTATAGGGTTTTGGAAAATATCGTGATTATTCTTTGAACCGTAGTAACAGTCAGATGTTTTTCACATATTTAGCCTTATTTTTTGAACAGTAATAGGTAGACTCTCAACATTTCATAGAAAGTGTATTGCAATGGCAGCTAAATTATTATTATTATCGCAGGGGGAGTATCGAAGTATATCGTTTCCTCAATGAGTCCCTCTTTGACCCTATTCCAACCTCAATACTTATAGGCAACCAAATTGTGACTTACCGCAACCTTACCTTTATTGAGTCACGTGCTATACACAGCCCTTAGTATTGACTTTAGTGATGTCAGACTGTCGACTGGTTACTGTCAGCCTTCGTTCTCATATGCAGTCTCCAGTAATTGCTAGCATTTGTTTAAGACTGATTTTCCTATTGGTATCCACATTTAACAGGATTCTACCTGTGTTCCTAAGTCTTATGCTAGCCAGTGCTGGACATTCACACAATATGAGCTGCCTTAGCAGTCTCCTCCAGGCACCGTCTGCAAGTATCATCTTCTTAGATTTTTATCTTGACTAGATGATACTTGACGTTTCCATGCGCTGTTCCTAATGTATTTATACAGCTGAAGGTACTTCTGTTATATCTGAGCACCTTACTGGTCTTTCTGCCTATGGGCTTTTTAAACACCATTCAACCCTGCCTATAAGTAGTGACCTCCCTCCACCCTTTTAGGTTTAATGAGTTAGTCCTTTGAAGGACCTTTGCTTGCATTATGCTATTATCCAGCGCTACTCTATACTCTGGTCCACAGAAATTCACGGCAGATCCTCCCTTTTGCTAGTTAGTCTGCTGCTGTATTCTCAGCTGTGCCTATGTGTCACCTAACCCATATCAATGTTCCCTCATTAATCGAGATATTAACTGTTGAGTTTTATAGTTTGTAGTTTTTGATGATGGATAGTTAGAAATATTACATTAATCATTATAATTATGGAAATAACATTACAGCGTTGTTTTCCTTGTAAGCAAAGTTATCGTATATGCCACACAGTTAAAAATGAAATATTTTCATAAAGAGAACGTTTCAAATATACAAGTGAGCTTAAGATGCACAACAAAGATAAGGATGAAAGTAAATTAATCTTTTAAACACACCAGGGAGAAGTATGAAAGAGTTTAAATTTCGTTTGCCAAATAAACAAAAGTAATAAATTAGATTTTTGTAACACACGATAATTTTGCCACGGGGTTGGATATATTGAGACGACTGTAATTTATATAATATAATTCAAATAATTCAAATCACAAACCATTTTTAAATCACACATATAATAATCACTAAGGTTGGAGACACGTTGTTAAGGAATTCAACGTTTCAAAAAGTTACTGCAGTACTATAACGTTTTGTTACTTTATGGTTGCCGTTGATCTATACACCATTACTAAATCTAGTGACAGCAAATAACAAAAATTCCCCATACATAAAATTTTTCTATTTTATAGATGTGTAGCTGTCTTATATTTTTCTTATAAATTATATAATTTGACTATAAAAATTAAAAAAAAAAAGACTTTAATTATCTTGTCAATCAATTTATTACAAAACTAATAGGGCTTCCTGACCATAATTCGTTCTATTTTGCTTTGAAAATAAAATACAGCAAAAGATTAAAGACTCTAAAATATGGCCTACGTAACAAGTGATTTTTTAAGAGCTTGAGAACTTTTTTTT
The DNA here is from genome assembly GCA_949628195.1 of Phasia obesa. NCBI lineage: Eukaryota > Metazoa > Arthropoda > Insecta > Diptera > Tachinidae > Phasia > Phasia obesa. Next base: position 119,193,439 of record OX451217.1, read on the forward strand.
TAAAAAAAAGCATAAAATTTGCAAAATCTCATCGGTTCTTTATTTGAAACGTTAGATTGGTCCATGACATTTACTTTTTGAAGATAATTTCATTTAAATGTTGACCGCGGCTGCGTCTTAGGTGGTCCATTCGGAAAGTCCAATTTTGGGCAACTTTTTCGAGCATTTCGGCCGGAATAGCCCGAATTTCTTCGGAAATGTTGTCTTCCAAAGCTGGAATAGTTGCTGGCTTATTTCTGTAGACTTTAGACTTGACGTAGCCCCACAAAAAATAGTCTAAATGCGTCAAATCGCATGATCTTGGTGGCCAACTTACCGGTCCATTTCTTGAGATGAATTGTTCTCCGAAGTTTTCCCTCAAAATGGCCACAGAATCGCGAGCTGTGTGGCATGTAGCGGCATCTTGTTGAAACCACATGTCAACCAAGTTCAGTTGTTCCATTTTTGGCAACAAAAAGTTTGTTAGTATCGAACGATAGCGATCGCCATTCACCGTAACGTTGCGTCCAACAGCATCTTTGAAAAAATACGGTCCAATGATTCCACCAGCGTACAAACCACACCAAACAGTGCATTTTTCGGGATGCATGGGCAGTTCTTGAACGGCTTCTGGTTGCTCTTCACTCCAAATGCGGCAATTTTGCTTATTTACGTAGCCATTCAACCAGAAATGAGCCTCATCGCTGAACAAAATTTGTCGATTTCGAACATTTCGAACCGAACACTGATTTTGGTAATAAAATTCAATGATTTGCAAGCGTTGCTCGTTAGTAAGTCTATTCATGATGAAATGTCAAAGCATACTGAGCATCTTTCTCTTTGGCACCATGTCTGAAATCTCACGTGATCTGTCAAATACTAATGCATGAAAATCCTAACCTCAAAAAAATCACCCATGGAAATAATATTACAGCGTTGTTTTCCTTGTAAGCAAAGTTATCGTATATGCCACACAGTTAAAAATGAAATATTTTCATAAAGAGAACGTTTCAAATATACAAGTGAGCTTAAGATGCACAACAAAGATAAGGATGAAAGTAAATTAATCTTTTAAACACACCAGGGAGAAGTATGAAAGAGTTTAAATTTCGTTTGCCAAATAAACAAAAGTAATAAATTAGATTTTTGTAACACACGATAATTTTGCCACGGGGTTGGATATATTGAGACGACTGTAATTTATATAATATAATTCAAATAATTCAAATCACACACCATTTTTAAATCACACATGTAATGGAGACACGTTGTCAAGGAATTCAACGTTTCAAAAAGTTACTGCAGTACTATAACGTTTTATTACTTTATGATGGGCGTTGATCTATACACCAATTACTGAATCTAGTGACAGCAAAAAACAACATTTTCCCATACATAAAATTTTTCTATTTCATAGATTTGTAGCTGTCTTATATTTTTCTTATAAATTATATAATTTTACTATACAAATTAAAAAAAAATACTTTAATTATCTTGTCAATCAATTTATTACAAAACTAATAGGGCTTCCTGACCATAATTCGTTCTATTTTGCTTTGAAAATAAAATACAGCAAAAGATTAAAGACTCTAAAATATGGCCTACGTATTTAAAAAATAATTTTTTAATTGAGGCTTATTAAGTTCATTTTATTGTCTCCAAGTTGAAAGATTTTTTTTACAAATTAGGCGATTTTTTTATCTTTACCTTATATTTGTTGTTGCTTCAGCCAAGCTTCTGTTAGCATTACATTCTGCTTGTGTCTAAAATGAAATTTTCCCATTTTTCTATAAAATGAATCACCTAATTTATAAAAAATATTCTTTTAACTTAATGGGAATATAAGTCTGACTTCAACATTTTATTTGGCAGTTACAAAAATAGAACGACCAATAACAGATTTAAATATTCAATAATAAAAAAGTTAAATCAACATATGAACATGGGTAATTCCACGTCAAATCAACAAGGAACTCAAAATGACTACTTACGACTTTATTGAAACATTTATTTGCCTATATTCATTGACTCCCTAAATCCAAATATAATTTTACAAAAAGTCTATCCCTTTCAGATTTTAAAAAATACTTTTTTTGCTTTGCCTTCGAGGATTACATATATTCTAATACCAGTTCTGCCCTAGTAAGTTAATTAATAGGTTATTTTAAAGGGAATTTCATACGTTATAATTTGATGTCAATCAATCAGATAGTGTTTTTAACCGACTTCAAAAAAAGAAGGAGGTTATCAATTCGTCTGAATGTTGCTTTTTTTTTTTATGTTTGTGCCCGCAGAACTCAGTCATTTCTGAACCGATTTTAAAAATTTTGCACTATTAGAAAGGTTATGGCTACAGATTGGTCCCATTTTAAAAGAAGTTCAAAATTTTAAAAATTAAAGGGTGTCCCCATACAACATACATGTTTTTTACGTGTATTATGAACATTATAGGTCACCAATTTAAAATTAAAAAAAAGTGCGTAACACAGTAGCTCCCAACAACAAAAAGTAATTAAAAAATAAAATTAAAAATTAAAGGGTGACCCCATAGGTGACTTAATTTCACCTTTATTCTCCTATCTTTTGAACCGTTATAGACAAACACTTGAAAGTTGCACAGAATGTTCGTTACTATGTCTGTTATAATAAGTATAAATATTTAAAATTAGAAATTAAAGGGTGTCCCATTAGTTGGTTTATTTTGATATATATATGGCCAAACTTTTGTACCTTTATAGACACACAGTTGAAATTTACAAAATACTTGTATTGCTAAGTCCGCTAAAATAACAAGTGTAAAATATGAATTTGGAAATTAAAGGGTGTCCCAATAGTTAATGTAAAAGTAATATATATGGCCAAACTTTTCAACTGTTATAGATAGACAGTTGAAATTTACAAAGAACCTATATTGCTTTGTCCGCTATTGCAACAAGTATAAAATTTGGATCTATAAATTAAAGGGTGTCCCCATTATTGATGTTATTTGACCATTATGTCCTCATCTTTGGAACCGTTATAGACAAACACTTGAAAAATAGACAAAATGTTCACTACTATGTCTCGAATAACAACAAGTATAAATATTCAAAATTGGAAATTATAGGGTGTCCCAATAGTTGATGTAATTTGATGTATATGGACACAAAGTTAAAATTTAAAAAGAATCTGTATTACAAAGTGTTCTTTAAAAAGTATTAAATTAAAATTTGAATTTAAAGGGTGTCCCAATGGGTGACGTCATTTGATATATATGACCCTATCTTTTAAACAGTTATTGATAAACACTTAACAATTAGACAGAATGTCCATTACTATATCTGTTATAATAAGTATAATTATTTAAAATTATAAATTACAGGGTGTCGCAATAGTTTATGTAATTTGATGTATATGACCAAACTTTTAAACCGTTACAGACAGAAGGTTGAAATGTATTGTATTGCTGTATTGCTACGACCGCTATAACTAGTATAAAATTGAATTCGGAAATTACAGGGTGTCGCAATAGTTACCGTCTTAAAGAAACATGCTTTTAAGTTTGTCTGTTTTGAAGTCGGTTTTTTTTTGCAAGAATTATTTAATTTTTTTTTAAATTTACATATGTTTTTATACACTTCACCATAAGTATAAAATTGTCATTCCGTGTGTAATTTCTATAATAATCATTTCCGACCCCATAAAGTATATATATTCTGAATCCTTATACATAGAGAAGTTGTCCGTCTGCCCGCGTTCGGGTAGTAATGTCATTTGTCAAGGCACCAGAAGAGATACACAAGATTTAATGCCTCCAATCTGCCAAGCATAGTTCCGAAATTTTTGGAGTTATAATTCAGCCACATCAGATCATTGCTTTGGAGGCTGCGAGCAAAAAAACACGCCCACGTACTTTTTCCTGTTTTTTAATTTTTTTTTCTACTTTATTGATTCTCTTTTGCTGTTTTTGGTAAATAAATATTAGATCGCGACATACAGATCTCGGGAAATCATAAACTGCTTGCGAGGGCCGATTTTGAGCTTATTTTTAGGTTGTTAAGGTTTTTCTGCTTTGATTTGTATTAAGGGCCTTAATAGAAAGCATGTAGAGGTAGCCAATAGACTCATAGGGTGCCCACTGGTAGCCAGGAGCAGTCATAATATTTAAATAAAAAAAATTTAAAAAATACTTTTACAAAAAATTTTCAACAAATTTTTTACCAAAAAGTTAAAAAAAAAATTAACACAAAAATTCACAAAGAAACATAAAAGGGTAACACAATATCTGGCATTACTATGGTGAAGGGTATATAAGATTCGGCAAGGCCGAATATAGTACACCATAAAAAGTTTAGAGCGGGACCATGGTGGTATTAGAAGCTATGCTAAAAAGACTATGTTCATATTTTTCAGTTTTAACGAATATTTCTTACCTTTGATACCCAGTTAATCAAAAAATTTCTATTTTCTCAGTTTGTAATAAATCTCACTGAAGTTTTTTAAAGATAACTTCTGAACCCACCATGGTCACACTTTTATGGTATACTCACTAAGCAACATTAAGAAACATATGTATGTAAATTAAAAAAAATAAAAACTGTTGAGGTAGAGTTATATGCAAAAAACTTATTTTAATTTAAGAAAAAAAATTCTTTAAAAAAATTCATTTTTTTATTAGTACCAAATTAAAGCTATGAAATTTTCTTAAAATTGAGCTTTTACATATATCTCTAGGGCATGTAGAACTGGAATTAGAATATGTTTTATCCTCAAGCGCATATGCAAAAAAAGATATTTTTCTATTTTGATAATTGTATATCTAAAAACCTGTAAGGGATAGAATTTTTTTAAATTATATTTGGATTCAGGGAGAACGATTCTGTGTGATATGGAAATACCCACATACAATAGAAATATAACAAGTTTTATTATAACAAAATCAAACATTAGGTACTTGTAGATTTTTAACAAATAAAAAAATCACAATAATTTCATTTATCCAAAACAACTACATATCTATATATAAATAGGCAAGTGAAAAAAATTAAGAACCATTTTAACTGACTTAAACTCAACGTAATCGCTTGATTTTTTTTTTTTTTTTATTTGATAGATTGTCAATATGAGCAGTGCAGAATGTATTGTTTTTCTTATACATTTTTGAGTCTAAGATAGTTAAAAACAGTTAAGAATATTAGCCAATGATAAATTCATGATCTCCCTTTCTCTCTTAATTTGTTAAAAAATTACAACAAATATTCAAAATCATAGAGACCCACGCAAACCCCTCTGTATTCTGTGTGCACATACACAATCTCAACGAGACTCTCACAAAGAGAACAAAACATATAAATTTTGTAATCAGTAGCATGACAACTTTCAACAAAGCAGGTTTATGTCGTATTGTGTAATAAAATAAGTACACTGAAAATATTCAACAATAACCAAAAATTTTGTCAGTTTGAAATAATATTTATTATTTAAATATAAAAAATATTTTTTTATTAGTTTTTGTATTAGATTAATATAAATCACGCTTTCATTTAACAATTTTAAAGCAATAAAGGTTCCATTTATTTGTTTTATTTTCACAAAAAATGATATGTGGTTACGCATGCATGAATAGCTTATTTGCATATTATTAAATTGGAAAATACGAAATTAGTTTTAATAGTTCAGAATGAAAAATAAATTAACGTAATTATGGTAAAAAAATAACTTTATACAAAAGGATCTTATGACAGTAATGGGCATTTCTAAACAAGCGCTATTGTATTGTGTAATTTCTCTACCTATTACCATTGTTATGTTAGATTTTTTTCATAAGAACCGCTTGTACAGAATTTTCACAACATACACATACATATGTTACAATTCATGACTTTCTTCATTCTAAGAATCATAAGAAAACTAATTTAATTAAACATTAACTTAATATTGTACAAAAACCTTTTGTATGGAATTTTCACAACCATAAAATATTTACATGCTAGCATTTTTTGCTACTTTTTAACTCCATCTTAACAAAAAACTTAAATTAAAATTTGGTTAACTTATTCAAAATTAAACGCTTTTGTATTTACTAATGTTAAACAATGAGATTTTTTTCAGTGAAAAACACCTATACATTCTCATTTTATCCAGTTTTAACAACTTTCTCTGGTTAATTAAATTTAGCTTGGCAACTCCGTAAACACTCAGAAGGAAAAACTTATTAATTTTTTAATATACATATGTAATTTTGTAAACCAAAACACAAATCAAAATCGAAAGAAAATATGTATGTATGTATTAATAACTAAATTTGAATAATATGAGTATGAAAACGAATACACAAATAAATTTGGTCGAATTTCGACCACAGGGCTAACTCTAGTTCATATAACTCTTTACAACTTGTCCTGTTGTAATAATAGGTGTGATCCCGTACTCAATATTGGGTTCCCAAGGGATCCCAATTATACCGAAAACTGTTCGCGTACTGCTAGATCGGGTAAAAGAGAGTAATTTTGAGAGAGAGTATTCTTCTTCTTCATGCACGAAACAGCCCAAACTTTTTCTTCGGGTTAAAAGTGTAAATGCAAAACAATAAGCTGTTTGAAAGTAAACAATAGAAAATTAAAATAATTTTTGCAAAAAAAACCGACTTCAAAACAGATAGAAGGGCACCAATTCTAAACTAAAAATGTAAGAAGTAATCTGTAAGAATTAGATTTAAACCAAATAAAAGATGCGCCAAAATTAGAGGGGAAAAAATTAAGACTATTGAATATTAAGCCTCTCCCTATTACTGTTGAAAAGTTAAGCTATTTTCACCAGTATCCGTCTTGTATGGGGACACCATTCAAGCCTCTGTCTATAACGGTTTCAAAGATTGGGGCACACAGATCTAATAACATCACCTATTCGGACACCCTTTAATTTACAATGTTAAATTAAAGACCTGTTGTTATAGAGGACTTGGCCACAAAGATTCTTTGTAAATTTCAACTATCTGTCTATAACGGTTAAAAAGTTTAACCATATATATGAAATTACATGAACTATTGGGACACCCTTTACATCATAATTCCAAATATTTATACTTGTTATAATACCAGAGAAAGTAGTGGATATTCTGCCTAATTTCCAAGTGTTTGTGTTTAATGGTTCAAAAGATAGGGCCATATAGATCAAATTACGTAATTTATGGGGACACCCTTTAATTTCTAACTTCAAATTGTATACTTGCTGTAGTGGACTTTGCAATACAGGTTCCTTGTAAATTTCAGATGTCTGTCTCTAACAGTTCAAAAGTTTGGCCACATACATAGAATTACATTAACTATTGGGACATTCAGACGAATAGATAACCTCCTTCTTTTTTGAAGTCGGTTAAAAAATTGTATGTTCATATGCTCACAAAAGTGCACAAAATCTGTTATGTAAGAGTTTTATCATAAAATATTAATAAATTAAACTTCTAAAATATGTTGGGTATTCCGAGTACATTTAAAATATTTTTGTTCTTAAGTTTTACTATATACCAATGCATACAAAACACTTTGACATAATGTTTTGGGATATAAAGTTGGTTTTTTGTGTTCCCGTACTTTCGGGCTTTTTTGTCTCTAAGAAAGTATATTTTAGTTTTTTCTCATTTTACCGAACTTTTCTCAAAAAGTACGGGATACACCTAATAAATAAAAATATTTTCCATTAATAAATATTATTCAAGGATAGTTAAATATTTACTTCCACCGACACATTTCTTCCAAGGGTACAATACTTCCATTAATATTAAACCAAATACATTAAATTATTTGTTTTGTATCTAAGGGAAAATAAAATATTAAATAGATATAAAATATTTTTCTGGGTCACTTGATTAAGATATGTGCGAGCAAGCATGTACATAACAGATTTCAAATCAAAACTGTTCATAATTTATGAGAAAAAAGGGAAAACTCACCTTCCTGTAAGGAAAATATTAAAACAAAGAAGATGGTAAAAGACTAACCTGGTAATCCATTGAATTGCCATAACCCATATGATTACAGGAGCACGAACATTGCTTGATATGTTCCTCAAGTTCATCGTCTATAATCAACGATGATGATGTATTCAAACCATTGCCATCCAGGAAATTATGCAAATGTTGGGCTTGTAAATGATGCGAATGATATGCTGGATTCTGTAAATTATGCTGATGTTGCTGACGATGGTTTATGTTGTAATGAAGTTCACTGGAACACATTTGGTTGCAGTCTTGTTTATGCTGTTGCTGTCGCTGTTGATTGAGATCATTAGTTGTGCCGTTATTGTACGGCATCGTTAAAAGGACAGCAGGAGTGAAATTTTTTTTGTTCGCGATACCAGAGGTTTTAACAGATTTTAACGTTGATGTCTTATTTTGCTTATTTAAAGATTTTATGTTGGTTGTTAAGGGGTTGGTTATAATGGTTGTGGAATTTATGTTAAAATCCATGTACGTTGATAGGGGTGCATCGAAGGATGATGACTTTAACATTAGTCTGTTGTTAACATTACGTGATTCTGTTTGCTGAGTTTGCTGTTGCTGTTGTACAACATCTTGTTGTAAACTTGAATTTCGTTGCAAGGTTTGTGCTCTCAGCAGCTTTTCTCCAGCAAAGCTTTTGCGCCGTGAGAGCAAATTATGAAAAGCTTCATAAGCAACAGTTTCTTCATTTAAGCTATCAACAACATCACTGGCACCACCACCTAAATTGTGATGATTTAGAGTAAAGTATTTGGGTAAATCAGCCATGCTATTGTCAACAAAACCAACGACACTAGTTGCTGCTATATCTGGGGGTGGTGGTTGGTTGCCGGCTGCTGTCGCTGGTTGTGTTTTAATAGCTGCTGATGCAGCCGTTAACATTAGGCTCATCATTTCCATAGAATCCGTTGCCAAAGGCACTGAACATGAACCTGTTTCTGTATTTGCATCATCACATTCTGCTGCTAGCGAATGATTTAGCTGACCGTTTTGTGACTCTTTTAAACGCTCACGTTCTTCTTCTAAAAGTTGGATATTATCTATTGGCTGTGTTTCCTCAGAACCTAACTCATCTGAAGTATTAGATTCTAAATCTGAAGTTAAACTTTTCCTTTGCTGCAACTTTTGTTGATGTAGCTGCGTTATTGAATTGGCGGTCGAATGTATGCCATATTTCCAATAGGTTTTATTAGTACCTGCTATGCGTTGCAAGGTTCGATTTTTATTTAAAGTCTCCTGTTTACGTTCTTGCTTTTGTTTTTCCAATTGCTGTAGTGTCTTAAAGGCTTTTCTTACCTGCGGCTGGGAGTGATGCAAAGTGTTGCAGCGTCTAGTAGGAGGTGGCGTATACAAAGGAGTGGGTGAGCCATAATGACTGGGTGAATTTGAGCCACAAGTTTTTTTGGTCTTTCTTAAACCTCCTCCTCCTCCACTGGCATTTAAGCGATTAGTCAGTGAATGTGCCGATACAGATAAAACTTTTGTAAACTTGAGTCTTCCACCACTACCATCACTTGACTTTGCTTTATTTTTAAACAAGTATTGAGAATTGTGATGTTCATTGATGGTGGGTAATTTGAGTAATTGCTGTGCCTGTAGTTTTATATAATTTGATGAATTGCATGTTGTTGTTGTTACTGCAGGTTGTTGACTTTTATCGCATTCCGTTAAAGCGGAATGTATTAAATGTTGTGCATTAATCTGTTTTACTTGAACTGGCGGTGAGGGAGGTTCGAAGAGAGATTTCTGTGATAAGGCTAAAAATTCTTTTTGCTCCTCTTCTTCGAGTGCTTTTAGGGCACGTAAATCCCACTCACCGGATGTCATTAAAGAAACTTGGTATTTATGTAATTCTTCTGTTTTATTTATTGGAATTTATAAATTGTTTTTAGTTTGTTATTTTGCTATTGAACCTTAACCAAGAATTCATGACATTATTATTTGTTTTTATTTTGTTGAATTCCTGGAATTGGTTAGAGAATATTATCTTCAACGTTTTTTTAATTACATTTGTAGTTTATTGAATTTTCTAACCGAATTCAAAAAAGGAAAAGGCGACATGTTGCTTCTTTTATGTCCGCAAAACTCAATCATTTCTGTATCAATTTTGAATTTTTTTACTAGCTTATGCTAACAGATTGGTTCCATTTAAATAAAGTTCATTATTTTAAAAAATAAGGGTATCGCCAAACAACATATTGAGCTGATTTTTACGTAACTTTTAAACCGTAAAAGGAACCAATTTTAAATTAAAAAAAATGCGTAATACTATACCCTACAATATAAAAAAATAATAAAAAAAATCTTAAAAATTACAGGGTGTCCCCTTAGGTAACGTAATTTGACTTATATGGCCTTATATCTTAAACCGTTATAGACAAGCTCTTAAAAACTAGATTGAACGTGTATTACTATGTCCGTTAGAATAACAACTATAAATGTTTACAATTATAAATTAAAGGGTGTCTTAATAGTGCATGTCAATTTATGTAAATGGCCTTATCCTTTGAACCGTTATAGTCAGATACTTGATATTTACACATAACCTGTATTACTATGTCCGCTTTCACAAGTATATAATTTAAAATGAAAGAGTGATCCTATAGTTAATGAATTTAATATGGTCGTATATTTTGAACCGTTATAGAGAGACTATTGAAATTTAAACAATATTACCATATCCACAATAGCTAGTACATAAAAAATCTTATTTTTAAACGTTATAGACAGACATTTAACATATATATTACTATCATAAATATGAATATTTAAAATCAGAAATTAAAATGTTTAGTCATAGGTGATAGCGTTCTATAGCGAATTTTACAAATCACTAGTTCCCTGTTTCATAAAAAGTCTAAACATACGTTTTGGGGATCAAAACTAATTACTCTAAAAGATCGTGTTTTGTTTCACACAATTAGCCGAAAAAAAAATCTAAGAGAGTAGCGATAAGCAGTTCTCTTCAACTTCAACGGCTAAGACAGCTAGTAGAATCTCAAAGAGTAGCATCTCTGAAAAATTACTTGGAAGACCTACAGGGAACTGCACGTACGTAAGCCTCCCTTGCGATTTTCTTGTGGACACTAGGCGAGAAATGATACCGAAAAATATAATTTATTTATTGAACATTTAAAAAGGTTATTACTCCAAATATATGTACTGATAAAGTTGAATTGCTACCTGTAGAGACTAGTGCCGGAGTTGGATATTAAAGGGCAATACCGTATTTAAACAGCAATAAAACCCCTAGCATTAACAGCACCAGTAAAAAAATATTATTATTTGAGTGGCCCCGAATAGCTCGCAGAGTTATACTTCTTATTTTTAATGACATCTTATCCCACAGAGTGGAAGGTCGCTTTGATTATTATGATTCCTAAGCTAGGAAAAGACTCCACAAAAGTAGGACCATACAGACCTCAAACATATCCAAACTGTTTGAAAGAATATTAATAATTAAGCTGAATCCAATTTGTAGCGCAAAAGGATGTATTCCAAACCATCAATTCGGCTTCAGAAAACAACAGAGTAACATCCAACAAACACGCAAATTAGTAAATGTTGTTAAAACCCCTTTGAAGAAAGAAAATAGTGTTCTGCGCCCTTTACTGTCGTTTCTCAAGCATTCATTAAGGTGTTACACGAATGCCTCATATATAAGTTTAAACTTGAATATGCCTGAAAACTTCTATAAGCTGTTAGAGAATTATCAAACTGATAGGAGGCTTATACTAAAAGAAGGAAATTATTTAAGCTCACACCAGCCAATTGAAGCCCGAATTCTCTAAGGTTGTTTATTAGGACCTATACTTCACACATGTCAACTAAAAACCAAGTCCACACATCGACATTTGCTGATGAGACAGCTTTTTAAAGTATTCATCGTTCAAGTGGCATCACAACATTTACAGACCACATACACAATTTGGAAAAATGGTCGAAGAAATGGTTAATAAAGGCGAATAAACAAAAATGTACTCACATAACTTTCACACTGTTTAGAGACTCATACGCCCCTATTCGCATAAATAACCAAATGATACCTCAAATAGTACCTTCAATAACGTATTTGAAGAAGCTTGAAACTAATCTACATCCGCTGGTCTGTAACATACTAAGAGAATGTGGTTACGTTCGATTAAGAAGGAGGGACAGTGCTTCTCTCGTCCAAACATCAAAGGGATGATCCGCAAATGATAGTATCGACCGAGAAATATATAATTTTTTGTCTAGCGCTGGCTGGATTTAACAAATATATTTATTTTTATTTTAGATCTAAAATATCGATAATTATTGCTAGTTTAAAGATACAATAAATAAAATATGAACAAAAATATGAACGAAGATGAAATGTTTCCGGTACCACTTAAAAATATTTTTTTACCAATTAAAGGTTTTAATTGTAATAATTATATTATATTCTTGTTGGTATAGAGGACAAATCATTATTAACTGTCTGTGACTTATAATTATTATTATAACCAAATATTGAAACATTTAAAAGCCATTGGCTACAGAGCAAAAGGTAATAAATCAGTCAAGTGCGACTCAGACTCACACACGTAGTGTTCCCTACTATGTTCAGTACAACTTTAAAAATACAATTTGTCAATTTTTTCTCGTCTTATGGTGTCTCTTTAATTATAAATTATTTTATTATACTAGAGGAGAGTACTAAATATCTTGTATATATATCAAGTGTCAAATTCCCGACATCTGGGGAACAACTTTTATTTTTATTTAATTTATTTTCGTTTTTTGTTATTCCAGTTTTAAGTGTCAGCCTAATATTGTTCAAATACAAGGACTTTCCTCCTATACAAAGTAAATATTAATCATCGTATATCTTGGTAAATGTAAGAGGTAGCGTCTTGAAAATTCGCACCTGTAACCTCTATAATTACGTTAATAGTTTAGCGAAACACAGACTGAATTGGAATAGTGGGCGTGGTAACTCCTATACAAAGTAAATATTTATCATCGTATAATTTGGTAACGGTTTCAAATAGCGCCATGAAATTTTGCAAGAGGATCCTCTATATTAACGTGCACAGCTTAGAGAAAGATGGACTGGATTGGAATAGTGGGCGTGGTACCTCCTATACAAAGTGAAAAATTATTATCGTGTTCCAGGCGAACTACAATAGACAGAGACATGAATCTTTGCACGTGTAACCCCTATGCTAATGTGCATAGTCTGCCAATATACAAAATTAAATGGGACAGTGGGCGTGGTACCCCCTATAGAAAGTGAACAATTATTATACTGTATCTAGAGAACTGTCATAGGTAGCGCCTTGGAATTTCGCACAAGTAACCATCATATTAACTTACATAGTTTAGCTAAACACAGACTGAATTGCAATAGCAGGCATGGTACTTCCCATAAAAAGTGAATAATTATTACCGTGTTCTTGGCGAAGTACAACAGATAGCGCCTTTGCACGAGTTACCCCTGTGCAAAAGCGTATAATCTACTAAATTACAGAATGAATTGAGACAACGGGCGTGGTACCTCCCATATAAAGTGAAAATTATTATCATGTACCTAGGGAAATACAATAGCTAGAGTCTTGAAACTTTGCACAAGTAACCCTCATATCAATGTGCATAGGCTAGCAAAATACAGACAGGATTAGGATATTCGTACCTCCCATAAAAGGTTAAAAATTATTATGTATAGTCAAGCAAAAAACGGATTGGTTGGGAACAGTAGGCGTCGTACCTTGCATAAAAACTAAAACATTTTTGATGTGAGAATAGTGTGCGTTTTCGAGTTAGAGGTTGTCCATATTTTTCTTCCAAGTGTGTATTGTATTTTTTGTGGATGGATGTAGCGAAGCGCGCCGGGGATAGCTAGTTTGTTCTATAGGCAATATTAATATACCTGTGAAAATTTTAAGAGCCATTCAATTATGGTTAAAAAATTAGACCACATTCATGCAAACCACGTCACTGTCGGAACACCCTTTAATTTTTAGGTTTAATTTTGTATACTTTTTTAAAAAGCGAGCATAGTTTTAATTACTGTCTGCAAATTTTAAGTGGTTGCCTTCTGCAGCTGAAGAAATAGAGACATAAACGCAAATAACATGTTACTTTTTGTACACCCTATAAGTTTTAGTATTTTTTGTTATAGCGGCAACAGTTTAATTTAACAAAAATAAAATGGTGTTCCCTAGATGTTGCGAATTTGAGAAATTTGACATTATATAAATCTCTTATAAATATTATAGGCAGACACTTGATAGTTACACAGGGTATTTACTACTATGCTCTAGTATAAAAAATTAAATATTAAAAGGTGCCCCATAAGACGTGAAAAAATTAACAAATTGTACTCCACTTTCTCTTGGAAATAACATATTTTTTCGGAAAGAGGGTATCCTATATTAGAATCAGGATGCTAAGGTACCTCCTCACAAAATTTTGTTAAAATCCACCCAGTTGTTTTTACGTGATGCGAACACAAATGAAAAGCAGACAGTCAGACTGACAGACGGAAATGAGTTACTATTTTATTATATGTATACAATAGTTACAAATGTTAGGAGTTACTAATAAATACGATTAGCGAAGGGATGTTTTTGATCTAGCTACATTATGTGGTAATTCAGTAAAATTTTTTATTTGATTTAGATAAATTATTTGTTTGATTTTTTTTTAATTAATCGACAAGCATACTGCATTTAATTAACTTTAAGCCTGCTAAATAAAGCATTCTTTGAATATTTAGTATATACAACAACACTTCTTAAAACCTTCAGGTAAATTTAAATATCTCAGCAAATGGAAAAGTAGTATTAAATAATCATTCTTCAATACCACATTATATGCATTACTTCAATATAATATATAAGTCCTTTACTTTTCTTCGAATAACAAATAATTTCCTTTTTATCTCCAAGAGGAGGAAATAAATGTTTTTAATTTAGTTATAATAAATACTACTTTTGGTTGCAGGGTAAACAAGAGATCGTATATTTTTTGGATAACAAATAAATAAATTTTCATTGTTTTTAGGTCAAAGCATTGTCTGAATCAAATTTTATTTTAACTACACAATAGCACACTAAAACTATTTTAATCTTCTAAAACAATAATTTAATATACGAGTACATTTAAATATCATTCCAAATAGTATTATTGTTGACATTAATTTTGGTCTATTAAATAAATTTACATTTGCATTATAAAATAAATTGTATGCATCAATGCAACGAAGTTGTACTTAACTAAACAAATATTTATTTATAACATTCATGTTTATATGAAGCACAAAGAAAAACTAGGGCATAAATTGAAATTTTCTATTATTTTTTTATGATCTTGACCCTGCACAGTGGAGCAGAATCAAAATATTTTGAAAATAACTCAGCCATTTGTAAAGGGCCAGGGCGATTGATCCAAAATTTGCCATAAGCAGAGCAAAGGAGTATCTCAGCTTAAGTTTTCACCACCATTTGCCAAGGCTGGGGCTAAGTGGTCTCAAAGTTGGGTACCTCGTCCCTGCAAATTCTTGTAGTATTTCGGGTTTCTTTAATTTTTCTTTGATTTTGATTTAAGACATAGGATATCCCACAGTTCCCATAATAAATGCAAAAAAACCTAAAATGGAATTTTTTAATATTTTGCCCATAAATCCCACATATAGACTAGGGGTCCTGAAATACTTTCAGCATTAGTTGGGAGTATATTTAGCTTTGTTACGACGTCCACTGTTTATATCGAGTCTGTTTTTTGGTAGTCTATGCGTAATAACACGATAATAATATTTTACTTTTTATGAGAGCTACCACGCTCACTGTCCCAATCCAGTCCATATTTTACTAGACTATGCACATTAGTATGAGGGTTACTTGTGCAAAGTTTCAAGATTCTGCTTATTGTAGTTCTCCAGGTACGCGATAATAATTTTTCACTTTGTATATGAGCTACTACGCCCGGTGACTTAATCCACTTTGTATTTTGATAAACTATCCGCATTAACATAGGGGTTATTCGTGCAAAGCTTCAACGCTCTATTTATTGTAGTTCGCCAGGAACACGAAAATACTTTTTACCTTTGTATGGAAGATACCACGCCCACTATTCCAAGACAGCCTGTCTTTCGCTAAATTATGTATATTTTTATAAGGGGGCTACTGGTACAAAATTTCAAAGACCCACCTATTATAGTTCTCTAGCTAATTAAAAAGTGGGCGTGGTCAATTTTTCTTTGCATAAAAACCTAAGATGGGTTATGATGAAGATTTAAAAAAATGGCCAAATTGGTGTAGCCGTTCTTAAGTGATGAGATTACTTTCATTATGGAGCAGTTTAGGAAAAAGTGATTTCAGCCTTCTTTGAAATAAATGCTGATTTTTCACCAACAGCACAGCTGCCTATCACACTTTCTGCCCTGTATCCATTTAAACAAAATATAAGTAAATGCGAAATAAATTTACTTGACAAATAATGCGAAATGCACCTAACTGTCGTCTGTCAGGGTAAAATTTTAATTCACATTAGTGAGCTTTTATTGCAAATTAGATCAGTCGTCTGTCTACGCTATTAAAAAAACTATGGTTTCCAAACTCCACATCAAACTGTCACTCTGTTGTCATTGAACTTCGTTTGTTAATATAGTCCACGATTAGAAAAAGCACATTTTCTGAAAAGATAATTTCCGCAATATTTGATGAGCGAGTGTGGATGGTCGTTTGTCATCAGTTGCTGTGTGAAAAGTCAAACTGTTGGGATCGATGACAAATAATTTTCGCACACAGTAGCATTCTTGTCGGTAAGCACCGTACAATCATGGGTCCACTAGCAATCCAGTCTCATGACTCACAACAACACTCGCGGTGGGTGGATCATTTCGGCCAACACTTATTTATAACACATGTTCAGTTTGGGCCCTCACTGTGAAAAGCAGTTTGCAATAGGGCGTGCTTAAATACACATTTTTCATCTTCAGACCAACTTTTAGATCACAACCTTTTAACGGCTAAATGGACTAATAAAAATATTTATTTACTAACTAATTGATCCGGTCCGCGTTGCTGGCTCTAAGCAAACATTAGTGTTGTATTACCACACGATATAAATTGAGCTTTTAACGAAATTTACGGCCTTTAAATAAAAATGCATGAAATACCTATCATAAAGTTTTTTTACAGAATAACTTACATATGGTGTAGATTGGGCTCAATCAAAAAAGAAACACATTTAAGGTAAATTGAAAATAATATTTATTTATTACTTCATCTTAAGGCCAGCGGATAGACAATGTTTTTTAGTTTTTTTATTTGGTGTAAAAACGAATAAATTTTTTGGCCTGCGAACTCGGCAGCAATTCACTTACAACTGGCCCTGTGAAAAACATGAATTTTCCAAAATTAAACCAGCTTTGTGATTGGCCTTGTGCTTTGTTGATGGTAATAGCAAAGGTAGTACGCAAAGGGAATTGGAGCCGCTTGAATGGTAAATCGTTGGAAATCATCGGAATTCGTGGAATAATTACGTCTTCGCCTTTGAATCTGCCACCGATGATTGTTCCCTCGATTAAATTTGGTGAACAATTTTTGATGGTCAATCTGGTTCCGTTGCATAACTTTGGTGCGTTTAAGTTGCGCATAAGAATTACCGGCGATCCAACCATTAATGTTAGTCCATGCGGTGGCATTCCCGGTGGTACCAATAAATTCAAAAAATCAGTGGGATAATCTTCATCCGTTACTGTGTCGATCGATTTGTATTTGATTAATTTGCCGGGCAGTTTCAATTAAATTTGCTCATTGAGCTTGTTGACATCATAATTTTTTGGTGTCAAAATAGAACGTTCGCACAGCCAATCCGGATTTTTGTAGGGGTTGTTAGGCTTGGGAATACCTTGTCAACAACGGCTTGAATTATCATTTGCGTTTGACAGAAGTTAGACGGGAATGAAATCGCGTTCGTGGCGCGATTAATTGGAATTTTTCCATTTTCGATGTCCAAAATTTGTTTTCAGAATGTTTGGGCAAAAGGGTCTTGCAACAAATGCACACGCATGTTCGTCGATAGCGTGATTTTCTCGACTCGGTTCCAAAGATATGAAACAAAAAAAAAAAATAAAATAATATATGTATATGTATATGTCATTGGTAGTGCAATATGAAAATTGGATTTTGCCACGCCCCTCCACCCGCAGACTGAAAATCAAAAGTCACAGAGTCACCCGCCTGTATATTCTAAAGATTCCCTGAAAATTTCATAAAAATCGGCCTAGCCGATTCTATTTTAAATATATAGATATAAGATATATGACTAATTAATTGATTTAATTAATTGGTTAATTGATTCAACTATATATTTGTTTAAATCAATTAATTATTTAATTAGATTTTAATCTGAAACCAATTAAAACCTTTAATTAGTGAAACTATTTTTTTCTGTAAAGTTATAATTCGTTGCATAATCATCAAGAGCATATCTTCATTGAATCCGTTTTACTTAAAAACTGGAAAGCATTACAAACAAATATAGGAATACGATATGTTGCAAAAATACGGTAGCCACGCGATTTGAATAACCCTATACTTGGCTATTTCCCATGAACTTTAATTTAAAGCAAATTATTGTTTTTTTTAAAGTTAATATATGTATGTATATGTATGTATATTAATTAATCTTTTCATTTTTTTAACAAACTTATGTCCATTTCATACCTGGTTTGTTAATTAAATTTCGTTTTTTTTTGCTTTAATTTAAAATTATTTGCACTTTTTCAATAAATACTAAATATAATATGAATATAAAGTTAAATTATTCTTTTTTTCATATTTGCGTCACATAGAAGTTATTTCGACTTCTGTTTTAAATGGAAAAAAATTTCTAATTGTGAAAAAGAAGAAAGAAGAATGCAAGCAACTTAAAAAAAGAACAGCATGTAATTTAAATTATAAATTGCGCTACTCTTCTAAAGCATTATAAAAAATATAGACGTGACTAAACTTTTTGAACGACTTCAAAACAAAGGAAGAAACAGACGAATTGATGTCTGAATGCTGCTTTTTTATGTTTGTGCGCGCAGAACTCAGCCATATCTAAACCGATTTTGAAATTTTTTCTTTTTTAGAAAGGATATGCTGACAGATTAGTCCCATTTTAAAAGAAATTTAAAAAAATAAAGGGTGTCCCCAAACAACATACATGGTTTTTATGTGTATTATGAACCGTAAAGGGAAGTATTTTAAAATATAAAAAAACTGTGTATTACTTTGGCTGCCAACAACAGAAATTAATAAAAAATAAACTTAAAAATTAAAGGGTGTCCCCATAGGTGACGTCAATTTACCTATACAGCACTATCTTTTGAACCATTGTAGACAAATACTTACAAATTGGACCGAATCTCCGTTATAATAACAAGTAAAACTATTTAAAATAGGAAATTAAAGGGTGTCCCAATAGTTGATGTAATTTAATTTATATGGCAAAACTGTTGAACCATAACAGTGAGACGGTTGAAATTTACAAAAAGCCTGTATTTCTACGTGCACTATAACAACAAGATTAAAATTTGAATTTGGAAACTAAAGGGTGTCCCTGTAATTGATATAACTTGACCTATCTGACCCTTGAACCGTTAGAGACAAACAATTGGAATTTAAACAAAATCTTCACTACTATGTCCGGTATAATAACATCTATAAAAATTTAAAATTATAAATTAAAGGGTGTTTCATTAGTTAATATAAATTTATGCATATTCCCAAACTTTTGACAGACTGTTAGACTGTACAGACAGACTGTTGAAATTTACAAAGAATCTGTAGGGATAAGTTCTTTACAATAAGTATTTAATTTAAAATTGTACATTAAAGGGTGTCCCAATAGGTGATGTTATTTAACCTATATGGCCCTATCCTCGGAACCGTCACTTTGTATTACTGTGTTAGTAATAGTGAGTGTCAAAAAATAAAAAGTGTCCTCATAGCTGACGTAATTTGTCCTATATGGCTTTATCTCTTGAACTTCCTTTTAAATTTTTAGTTTAAAATTGATGCCGATATATCCGTTTTGAATTGGTTTTTTTTTATAAGAATTATTTCAAAATAATTTTTTTCTAAATAATTTGCACTGATTGAACATGTTGATTTCAAGCAGTTATAGACAAATGGTACAAAATAATTGAAACTTTGCACATGGGTAATTTGTAGTAGGATGAGTACAAAGTAACTTAAATTTAAGTGGAGTTAAACACTTATTCCTTATAATATAACCCTTTAATTCCTAAATTTAAATTTTATGCTTGTTATAACATTATTTACGGCGAACGCCCTTTAACTTTATTTTCAATATTTTATACTTATTATTATTGCGGATACTGCTATGCAACAGTTCAAAAGATTAGACCATAGAAATCAAATTAGCTGTTCTATATTCTAATTTTAATTATATGCACCGTTTATTATAACGGACATCGTAATAGACATTCCGTATTTACATATAATGAAGATAGCGCCAAATAAATCAAATTATCTATGGCGGCATCCTTTAATTTTTAAGTTTATTTTTTCTTACTTCTTGTTATCGGGAGCTATGGTGCCTGTAACATACCGTATCGTTACGTTTTCACACACCGAACGACATGTGGGAACACCCTTTAATTTTCAAAAATACCCACTTTTTCTAAATGGGACGAATCTGTAAGCATAACCTTTCTAATAACAAAAACAGAAATCAAAATTGGTGCAGAAATTGTCGAGTTCTGCGGGGATGGTGAATTCATTAATTTGCTCCATTGTAAAAATATGTCAAATGTCATATTGTGGAACAAGATTAACGTGAGTACCTGCCTAGTTGGCCTAATCTCACGGTGGTCTTACCACCGAGTGAAATGTAAGCGTAGACTAGCGCCCCCATTGTGTAGTATAACAACGCTTTACGATTGCCACCAATCGCAATTTGTGTGTGATACAGTCACAATGAGTAGCAATTTATATAATATGGCAAGCCTTATCCAAGGCAAGCCTAGATCCACATTATAACCTCTTGCTTAGGGGTTTGGAGACTATCCAAACTCCGTCTGTTGAGAGTGCAACAGCACACTTGATCGACCGTGCACCGTACCTACATAAATCGATCTTAAACCACAACCACCACGTGTACCCCCGAAGGGGACCTCACCAATAACCGGTCACAGAGTGGATAGGCTCTCTATGGGGCCACCGATTCCCGTGGTACCAGTCCTTTGGGCACTGGTCGGGCCTCGAAGAGAACCACTATGTTTTAACACACAGACCTTTTCTTCCAGATTTAGGTTCTAGAAACCCTAGCGTCTGGTGGCCCTATTTTCCCCGAGTGAACCGCGTCAAAGCATATGCCATTCCTGCAGTGACAATTGGAACCCCCGGGGGTGTCAAATGTCATATATAGGAGAATTTACAGATTTTGTACAATAGCAAAAATTAATTCCTTAGAAAGTTTATAATTTTAATGGCTGTATGCAAATGCAATTCTTAAAGATCTGAAGTGGGGAATAATAATGGTAAATCTAAAGTGTCAGAAGGCTCTGAAGGTTTTGCTCTATTAAATAATTTCAAACTTGTTTTACATAAGATGCTTAAAATATGTCCACACCTACCCGATAAGTTATAGGCAATAAGGAAATTGATGTTGCTGTAGTGGTATTAGTAGTGGTAGTGCACACATCGGTCGATACATTTGACTGAACTGACTTCGAAGCTACGGGCCACAAAGTACATTCACAATGTGGGTGAAATGTATGCGCATTAAAATGATATGCCAATGAATTTTTTTTAAAGACTCACACACACTCTAAAATTTGAATTTATTTTCGCTGAAAATTGCGTCTACTTTTCAATGTTTATATGTATAAAAATTATATTTTATTTTGTTGTCTTTTGTTAGTGAATTTTTTTGTAAAAGTTAAATTATTCTATCATTTTATGGTTTGCCTTTTTAATATGAATTAAATTAATATTTAAATATGATTATCACACCAGTATTTTTTGCACATATATATGTATATTAAAAAGTACATATTTCTTACTAGCTGTGCCCATACACGTTGTGTGCGCCCTGACAATATTTTATTCGATTTTGCTTTGAAAGTAATCCGTTTATCTTATATAACGCTACCCATCCTTGGATAAAATTCTAAAATTTATATAAAATTCTAAAATTCTAAAAAATATTGTAAAGATCTGTAAAAGGTTATAAAATATTTTAATTGCAATGTAGTTCCACAAAGTAAAAATACAAATCAAATACAAATTTTATTCAATTGGCTATTTGGCAGTAAGTAATTCATATTCTGTGAGTATTTTAAATCAGCACCATCTATTGCACAAGCGTGTTTAAAATATACCGCTTTCAAATATAAAAGATGCCTTAAAGTATGCAGTACCTTTAAATTGGTAAAAACTGCGTTAATTCACTGCTTTTTCTCCACTTTCTCTTGAAAATTAGATTTTTGTGGAAATAAGTATCCTATATTGGAGTCAGGATACTAAGGTACCTCCTCACAAATTTTTCTTAAAATCCATCCAGTCGTTTCTACGTAATGCGAACACAAACAGACAGGAAATGAGTTACTTCAATTGCAATAGAATCGTTTAATTTAGCAAAAATTTGTGAAAAAAAAAATATTTTAAATATTTTTGTCACACTTTTTGTGCAACTTGATTATATGAACTTTTGTTGCTGTTGCCAATATTATGTGTATACAAACAGTACTAAAAATTGTTCCAGCAACACATTGTTAAACAACAGACTGAGTTAGATTACAATTCCGTTGGCTCTTTAGCTATCACTATGGTAAAAGTAGTAACAAATGAACATAAAACCAATTAACAGATGACACGTGTGCTCGTAATGTCAAACATAAACTTAAAGAAGATGACAAAAATGCGAAGTGCAATGGGAAACCTCTTTTAAAGCAGCACAAATAATCATAGAAAATTCTAGTGGGGGCGAACCAACTTGACAAAAAAAGGGTTGAACTAAAAATTATAGCGAAATAAAAAATTCATTAGTGAAACTATTTTTGTGAAAATTTAAAATCAAAACAAGAAATGATTGTCCAAATTCTTTTCATTTAACCATTTGTTATAGTGACGACAAAATAGCAAAATAAACACTTTTAACTAAAAGTTATAAAAACATTGCGGTCACAATTTTTCAAGCCAACAGATAGCAAATAAGTACCAGTTTATACAAAATAAAATTGGTGCTCTTTGTCTTTAGTTCTATTCGCTATTCTTTTAGCCACAAAATTATTCTTAAACGATTCCGAATCAGTTTTTAAATCTCAAAACCTTATCCAAGTGTATAAAAAGGAACTATATACACTTCTATAACCTTTAGGCCGCACATCGGGCATAAGAGTGCTCTGGACGTAGTTACAAAAAAGGTTCGGGAAGCTCAAATGCCAATAGAAGGCACTAGTAGAAGAAAAAGAGCCGAAAAACTGCATCGGACACTCATTGCGGATGGAATTTATGGTGGATAACTACATTAGATTTTTTTTATTATCTGTGTTTGGAAAAATTTTGTCGTAAATTTGTTGTTAAAATTTTATTGAAAATTATTTGCAAAAATTTAATCCAAAACTTTTGTAAAAATTTTATCGTAAGTTTTTTGTAAAAATTTTATCGCTTATTTTCTGTAAAAATTAATAAAAAAAATTTTTGTAAAAATTTTTCGAAATTTTTTAGAAAATCTTTTAATTTAAAAATTAGTTTTTTGTAAAAATTTTTCGATTTTTTTGTACAAATTTCATCGGAAATTTTTTGTACAAATTTCATCGAAAATTTTTTGTTAAAATTTTATCCAAATTTTGTGAAATTTTACAGAAAATTTTTTGTAAAAATTTGTTCGAAATTTTTTTGTAAATATTTTATCGATTTTTTTTTTTAATTTTATTGTCAGATTTATGTAAAAACTTTATAGAAAATTTTTTGTTAAAGTAGGGACCTTTCTGCAATTTATATTGCGTTAGAACGGTCACATTGGGGTGATCATATTTACCCTTTCAGTGGTCTTTTTGACTGCTCATGGTTTCCTGTGGGCACCCTGTGGGTCTATCGGCTACCTCTATGTGTATTGCTTTCTATAAAGGCATATTATACAAATCAAAGCAGAGCTACCCTACCAACATAAAAACAAAGAAAAATTGCCCCTCGCATGGGGTTATTGATCCCTCGGATCTGTATGCACTCCATGCGATCGAACGCGGACTAATATTTATTTAACATAAAATCATTACGGAAAAAACAACCTGAAATAATATAGGTGGGCATAGTTTTTTACCCGCCGCCTCGGATGGAATGGTTTAATGTTGCTTAATTGAATTAACGAAATTTTCAAAACTATGCCTGGCAGATTGGTGGACTTAAATTTGCTGTATCTGATCTGGTGCCTTGTCGAAGTTGATTTCAACCGGTACACAGATGGACACTTACCAACTGTGGTGGAGGATATAAAAAAAAACTACTAGTCCTTTAACATTCAAATATCAGGAAATAATTATATAATACAAGTCACTGCTCCTCAACATGTTCTGTAGTTTTTGTAATTGCAATAAAAATATTTAAAAAGAAAAAAAGTAATAAAATTAATAATAAACTAAAAACTTATTTTTTTTATTATATTGTCATATTTATAATAGGTTGCGTCTCTTGTTAGTAATCCATTATTTTATAATAATTCATTATTTAAAATTATTAAAAATTACACTTCATTAGTAAACGTTTATTTCACAAATCCCTACAATAAATCATCTCCAAAAATTTGATTGAGCTTTTCTATCTTCAAACTTTATTTTTATTACTTTTTTAGTTTTATATTTTTAGCATTTTAAAATAAAGGATTTAATTATTTAAATTTATTTTTTTTTTAATTTTTTTAAATATAATTTTTATTTTATTAAACTTGTGTAATAGTTATTTTTTTGGTTTTTTTCTAAAGTAAAAAAAATTGAGCACCTATATCCTCCTTTATTAAGAGAACAAAATTTAGTTCAATTTTTTATTGAATTAACACTCATTTCACGTATTTAACTTGTGCATAAAGTAAGACCAAACAATGAAATTGTTTCACTTGATTTTTTGAAAATAAAAAAAAAAATATATAATAGAGACTTAGTTTTATAACTTCTAATATTTTAAAACAAAGTTAAAAAACCAACACCAATACATCCACTAATGAAAATTGAACAGCTAAAAAGCAAACAATATGAATAAATAAAGTTAAACTCATGTTGTCCTTCAAAAGTAATAAAAATTATAAAAGAGCAACAATTGTATAAACACACAATACAAGATTCTTAACCGAACGTAACGTTAACGTATGTATATACGAGTATGTATGTATGTAAATTTATTTTGCTTCTAAAACCAACACTAATCACACGAACCACATAAATCATACCACGCAACACAACGTATAACGTATTTTCTATATTGAGTAGGTTAGTAGTAAATATCGTCGTGGTATTGTTGGATTTTTTTTCCTTTCTTTATCCAGCAATAAAATCAACACGTACGTTTATGTATCCATTCAAGTGTATGCGTATTCTCGTTATGGTTTTCACAGTAAAAAAAAAACAAAGTGAATTTAATCTTTTTTACGACCGTTAATTCATGACCGTTATGCAGCATAAAAATATTTTAACTGAATTGTAACTCATACAAACAAAAGTTTTTATACCTTAATCTTTTTCTTAATGTTGCTTGGCTTTTACATTTTCACTTTTTTTAATATCTGTTGGCTAACATTGCTATGTTAGAGCAAAGTGTTATTCCGTTACAGAATTAATGTAATGTTAATTTATCTTCCACATCTATGTTATTCCGCTTAAAAAAATTCAAGTTCAATGCTTTTTTTCTTAAGAAAAGAGGACAAACTTTTGGCATTTTACTTTTGTTATTAATGGCAAACAGGGTTTCCAGATTTTTTTCAACTATTTCGCTAAAATCAATGTTAAAATCGTTAAAATGGTTTTTTGTTAAAATTCAATGACACGAAATAAATTTCGAAAATTGCTAAAAATTCGGAAAAAGTTAAAAGCAATCGCCAAAATATATATTTTTGTTTTTTTTTTAATTTAAAATGATTTTTGAATTCCCGTGTTCAATGTACAATTTTACTTAAAACAATTAAAATAATGGTTATTAAAATAAATTGAGAACTGAAACAGAAAAGTATTTACCACCGTGCTCTTATTTAGAATATATTTTATGTTATATTTTTATATTTTCAATTCTTCAAATCTACAGCATAAAAAAATAATACTGTTTTTTTCACAGTTGAGTTTTGGTGGAATTCATTATGGAAAGCGATTTTTTGTACAATAATTAGCAGCATATAACTTAGAAGGGTCCGCGATCTAACGTTTTTTTTTTTTCAACTAGTGCTTATTTCGTGAATGGTAACACTTAGCTCATGTCTCATTTGACAGATAATTAGTTTTATCCTTCCGCTGAACGAATATGGTTGTGTATTGAACAACGCTGGGAAATATTGACTTACAGAAGATGCCGATTTTGCAAAAAAAAAATCATCTTTTCAAATGAAGCTCATTTTGATTTTGGCGGGTATGTGAACAAGCAAAATTGTCGCATTTGGGGCACAGAAAACCCGCACGCATACATTGAAAAGCCGATGTACCCAAAACGAGTCAGTGATTGGTGCGGATTTTGGTCCAGAGGCATAATTGGGCTATTTTTCTTCGAAAAGGAGTAAGGAGTGGCCGTTACAGTCAATGGCGATCGTTATCGGGCCATGTTGAACGTATTTTTATTCACAAAAATTGAAGCGGAGGATATTGGCAACATTTGGTTTGAACAGGACGGGGAAGCTACGCTCGATGTTTTGCGCCCTGTTTTTTAAGATCCCATTATCAGCCGCAGAGCTGATGTCGTTTGGCCAGCTCGGAGCTGCGATTTGACACCGTTGGATTATTGTTTGTGTGCTGCCGTCAAAGATAAGTATTACGCCGACAAGCCAGAGACAATTGACGCTTTAAAGGACAATATTTGTGAAGCCATTGGTGAAATACAGCTGCACACAATAGATAATGTGCTTAAAAATTGGACTGATCGTGTAGGCTACTAAATGGCGAGTCGAGGCAGCCATTTGAATGAAATTATTTTCCATTATTAACCGGAAGGATTGTACTTAAAAAAAAAGAAATTTGAGAAAATATTCCGTAGTTTTTTTTAAAGCATTTTCAAAAAAAAAAAGTTATTTGGAGGACCCGTTATTATCATTTTTTTCTTATCTTTCTAAAACAAAAGTTAATATTTTCCATTGTGGTTAAATATCCAAAGGTGTGTTAGGATTTATAAAAATCTTTGAGAATAAGGAATTTTATTTGCGATAAGGAATTGCAACATTTTAAAATAAAAAGATGTTCGTAAATTTAAATAAAGTTTCCACTTTAAGGAAGTAAAATCATCTTTAAATATGAAAATGGAAAGATGTTCGTGAACTTTAAATAAATTTATATCTTCCAAAAGTTTCCGGTTTCCATAAGTAAAATCATTTTTAAATATGAAAAATTATTTATTTGAAAACTTAAATTTCTTCATTATCCATTTTGATACTTCTTTATTCAGTTTTTAATGTAAACGAAAATTAAATAAAAAACCGCCAACTATTTTAAAAATCGCCAAGTCACTAAATCCAAAATTTGATTTTTAGCCAAATAAGGCGATTTTCAATCTAATTTGGCGATATCTGACAACCCTTTTGAAAATAATGTGTAGCCTAATTTTTGGCGCATTAACAATTTTGGATTTTAAACGGAATCCAGCAGTGTTCTTCCGATTATCAGATAAGTTAATCATAGTGTTAGAATACATTTTTCATAACTTTTACATTATAACGTTTTAGTACAAATTTATACCTAAGCTTAATATTTTTTTTTATTTTATCACAGACACAATTGTTATCACCTGTTACACAGTTGGTTATTTGGCTAAAAATGAAAATATATAAAAGTTTTTAAACGGCTCGCCTGATTTCATTGAAACTTCAGAGTTGTGTAGGGAAACAAATAACAATTGCTACAATAAAAACTTCGGTTTAATATAAACTTCGGTCGTCTTAATTTCCGATTAATAATGTCTGCAGATGCTTTCCACATAAATAACAGTTCTATCTGCTTTGACAATCCTCTTAGCCAAAAAATGTAGATTAACATTAGGTTTGGTTTTGAGCTGCTTTTAAGCGAAATATTACAAAATTATTAGTCGAAGTTAAATACGAAGGGTAAATTATATCCGTACAACATTTCAATTTGAATATTTTACAATCTCTTCTTGTAGATTTTGATGCAGTTAACAACACTTATTTTAGTATCTGCAAACCAAACAAAATACATGCAGTTTTCCCATTGCTAACTATAATATTTTAGTGAACATTTACCACAAATATACACACCATTCGCACACAGCACACAAATTTTGTTGATATTCTTGCTGAGTTTTTTTTCTTTATGAAAGTATGTTTGCCTTTTCTACTGGCCAAATGTAGAATATTTTTAATCATTGAAATACTCGGGAAATTACATTTTGAATACGGCTTCCTTAAGTTTTATAAAATTTATTAAAAAAAATTTGTAAAGGCCAAAGGCCTTGTTTTATCTTCATCCTAAATGTGTGCTTATCATTTGTCTGCAATAGATAAAAATCGGGAGGATAGAAAACGTAGCAATAATAGAAAAGATATATACCCAGAAGCATTATTTTATTATGTTCAAATATTGTTAGGGTTCTGAACCCAAAAGCTAAAACATA
This sequence comes from Phasia obesa, assembly GCA_949628195.1. Classification (NCBI taxonomy): domain Eukaryota; kingdom Metazoa; phylum Arthropoda; class Insecta; order Diptera; family Tachinidae; genus Phasia; species Phasia obesa. The sequence continues at coordinate 119,222,191 of OX451217.1, forward strand.
ACCCTCTTGTTTTCGCTGCAATCGTTGTCGGTCTATCAGCGTCTTCTACCTCTGGAGCGGTAAAAGGTAGACCCTTGAAATTTTCATAATACAAAAACTTATAGGGTGTGTTCGTTATTTTTTTAACCCGAAGAGGAAGAATTTTGAAATTTTCTCGCAATAAGCAAACACTTGAAATTTACACAGGGTATGTCGTACTACTCTTACAAATAATAATAAAGAAATGTTTAAAAGTTAAAAGGTTTTGCCCTAGAAGAGCTGATTGTGTGTTTTGGACTGTAACAAGCAGATAATTACAATTTTAAAAGCAAGTAATAACAAGTAAGAGTGCTATATTCGACAGTGTCGAATCTTCTATACCCTTCACCACAGTGATTTTATTTATACAGACATGTACAGCATTATCCATCTTTACATAAATTAAAATAAGTCGTATGACAAAAAACTCATTATTCATGCTTTAAAGAAATGAAAGACAGCGGCTACGTAGCTAAATAAAAACATATTCCGTTGGCTACAATTTTCGACGTGTAGTCAGCTACTTAATGATATTGAAGACGACAGCTACATCGTAAACTCTGACATTGTTGTAGAAATACTTATTTTGCTTTTATAAAATTAAATAACTTTTTCAAAAAATAATGAATATTTTCTTCAAAATTTTTGTTTGTACATATCGCACTTGCTCGACAAATTTTTTGCAATTATTGCCAATAAAAAATAATACCTTTTTGTTTATATATACACAAGACACTTTCACGAAAATTGTCTCATATGCGGGTTTCGACATGAAAGAGTAATCAGAATACGTTGAAATTTTTACAGTAGACGGATATTGTTGTTGTTGGTTGATTTTTTGCAAAAAGCGAAAATTTAAAAATTTTCGAGTTAATACCCTGTTGTTGTTCAAGTGCGATATGTATATGAATTTGTAATTTATAATTTTGTGACATTTTGTTTTGTTGAATAAAATATAAATTAGCTCAACAGACAGCCACAACGGTGGTCGTGTGTGTAGCCATGTAGCTTTACTGGATTCAAAATCGTTTACCTATAAACGTGTGTATTTTATTTTTGATAGTTTGTAGGCGGTAACCTAATCTTGTCTATGTGTTTAATGCATCTAGGTTTTAAAAAAGAGATCTCATCTATTTAAAAATCGTACGCATTTAAAACAAGTAAAAATGCTATATTCGGCCGTGCCGAATCTTCTATATCCTTCACCACGGTGATTTTATTTATACAGACATGTACAGCATTATCCATATTGTTGACTCTTTACTTAAATTAAGTCGTATGAGAAAAATTCATTATTCACGCTTTACAAAAATAGAAGACAAATGAAAACAAATTCCGTTGGCTACTTTTGTCGCCGTGTTGTCAGCTACTTAATGATATTAAAGACGACAGCTACATCGTAAACTCTGACATTCTTGTAGAAATACTATTTTGCTTTTATAAAATAAAATAACTTTTTCAAAAAATTATGAATATAAGTTGACGACAGCCACAATGGTAGTCGTGTAGCTGGCTGCAAAATAATCGTTTACCTATAAACGTGTGTATTTTATTTTTGACAGTTTTATTCGGTATCCTGATGATGCAATTGTGTGTGTTTAATGCACCTAGATTTTAAAACAGAGATCTCATCTATTTAAAAATCAAACGCATTTAAAAAAAATCAAACGCATTTAAAAAAATAAGTTACTCTATATACACACATACATACATATGTATATTCTTAATATTAAATATATGTTATGTTACAGTCACGATTTTCATTTTCAAAGAAATATTGAAATTTTTGTTTTAGTTTTTCGAAAATTGTTTGTAAAAATATTTTTTGGTGTTTTCTTCGAAAATTTTTGGAAATTTTTTTAAAAAAATTTTTTTTCAAATATTTTTCTGTAAAATATCTTTTTGAAAATGTTTTGTAAATTTTTTTTTATATTTTTTTTTAATAAATTTAAAAAAAAAATTATAAATTTTATTCATATTTTTTGTTAAATTTAGGACTTTTCTGCAATCTATATTGAGTTAGAATGCTCAGACTAAAGCAAAAATAAATCCTTACAAAAAAAAAATTCCTCATATTGACCCCCCAAGTGCCTTTTAACTGCTCCTATTTACCAGTGGGTACCCTGTGGGTCCATTGGCTACCTCTATGTGTATTGCTTTCTATACTGGTCTTTAACATAAATCAAAGCAGAAAAACCCTACCAACCTAAAAACAAACAAAGATTGCCCCTCGAAGGTTATTGATCACCCGAGATCTGTATGCACTCCTTGCGATCTACCTGTCGCTGTCTAATATTCATTTGACAAAAAAAAAAAAAGAGAATCATCCGAAAAAAAATTAATGATTAATGTGCTTAAGTTTTTTGTATCTCTTGTGCTGTCTTGGCAAATTACATTACTACCCGATCACGGACAGACGGACATCGCTTAATGTACTTCTCTGTGTATAAGGGTCTAGAATATATGACAAACTTATATATACACTTTTCACCTGCGGTGAAGGGTATAAAAATATAAAATTTTTGATACAAATTAAATCTTACATATTTAAATGTTAGATATTGTGAATGAGTGAATTTTGAATTGCACTTGAATGATTTTTTGATGGGATTTGATGAAATATTAGGCACTTCTATTAGTAACACAATGCTGAGCCCCTATCAAACTTAAACGACACCCTATATCCTTAAAATTATTTATTCGCTATTTATATAAACTGTCCCTTGGTTTTAATAATTTTAAGAAGCAGTAAGGATACAGCTCATTCATTTCAATTGAACGCAATCCAAATATGCGATCGATAACAAATTCGGCTGACATAAAGAATTTGGTTTTTCTGTGTTGTATTTTTTATTACATTACCATTTTGTTAAGCATAAGATTTTGGCGTTTTGTTTTCTTTACTTTTATAGAAAAAAGTTTTTCTATGAAAATGTTTCCAGATACAGCAAAATATAAAACTTTCTCCAATTAACTTAAATATTTTCTAGAACTCGAGTGAAGGTAAAATTTTCAATACTGAATCAGTATTTTATTTCCAATTGCTTTTATGCAGTTAAATGTTAAATGAAATTAAAATCTGCATTTACACAAGCCATTGATTTTTTACAAGTTGTTTTGGAAAATACTGAAGAAATAGTCGACAATCTGTAAAGTTTTTTTATAACCAAGTAAAACATAATTTTAAAATCGTCGTCAAACTTTTGAAAAATATTGCTTTATTTTTAACTTTAAAAGAATAAAAAATCTTACAGTATTAGGAAATTAATAAAATCGTTGTTTTTCTTTACATAATTTGTTGCTCCAGCAAGGGTATACAATTTTGAATGGGAATACTCTATACTGAGATTATAAGAAAACTGATAAAAATTAGGGAACTGCCAGGGAATTTAAAGATTTTTTAATTTAATTATTGTAAACCTTATATTTAAATAGAGAGGTATTTCAAAGAACACCGAAAATTTCATGTGTTCTTTTCACTGGGATCCCATTGATTTTTTCAATCTACAACAACCTTACTTTCATTGAGACCCGTACTGCTACTGTTGACTTTCTTCCTAACCAATCGTAATTGCTAATATTTGTCTAAGCTTAAACTCCTCCATAGCATACGTATCTCCTAAGACTAATGATAGCCTGTGACATAGAGTGCACGCTACAAGTGTTGTTTGATTTCTATCTGGCCATTGAGCTGCCGCTATACGCAGTTAGCTGACTAAAGATACCCCAATTATATCCAAGATAGCTTTTGATCTTCCTACCGAGAAGCTATTTCCTCAGAGTTATTTTGTTATTTTTTTTTATGCCTCCATTGGCCTATAAATACCGGTAGTTCCTTTATTTTTCATCCTGTTTATTAAAAGTAAATGAAATTAATAATATCCTCAAGAGTAAAAAGAAAAATTTTCCAAACGCACAGAGCTTCATATGTACAAGTAAGTCTATATTAAAGCTGGAATTTAACAGGTATCAAGAGTTCGCATACTAATAACCAAGTTCCCTTGTGGCCACACAACACTTTATAAGGCTAACTTTTATATATGAGTACAATTTACCTCGGATTGACATAACTTACAAGGGCAATTTGATTCTCACTTTTTGGATAAAAAATATTTTTATCTGCATGGCGAGGATAAATTTTTCCTACCCAAATATTTATGTAAAATATTTGTACATAAAATGTATCCGCTCAGTAAAATGCCTTTTGTGTTAGTACCTCATTTGTGTTAGTACTAAAACGCACAATGGAACCAGTAATTAACCTTTGAAATAGTATTTACGAAGCTTTTCTTTTTTACGTAAAAAATAATTTTAAATTATAACATGGAGTTCAACTTTTTCCATTTTCGTTGAAATTAACGAGGCTGTCAAACTAATGGAAGCATATTTCTCAAAATCGACAGTAGTTTAGTAATAGCAAATAGTTAAAAGCTGCAGTATTTCATTGAATGTTATTGCGTTGAAAATACAAAAAGTCAGGAAAGTTTAACAACTTTCCTCGTATACAGCCTAGCAGTAACTAGATCTAATTAGGAGTCCGTTACTGTTAACCAAATGACAAATTATAAGTAAAACTTCTGACATTCAGTAACGGCTAGTTATACTTGTGTGCCTGCCAGCCGAAATTAATAAATAGTCCTTCGTTTCTTATTTCAAACTTATAAATATATCTGTTCAATAATGAATTTTAAATATACATTTGTTTATATAATAAAATCATCCAAATCCGCTGGCTGGCAACGTCCTTAATGATCGTGGGTACATTCGACTGAGAAGGAGAAACCTTGCTTCTCTCAACCGAACATAAGAAGCATACCGCTCATATAAATATGTCTGCAACGATTTAATATACTATTTTATTGTCTGGCACTGGCTGGACTTTACAAATACACCTAATTCTGTTTTTACATGGTAGATTGTCTCCAGAAAAATCCGTGTAAAAAACCGTATAAAAAAAGACATTGATCATATACAAAAATTTGTGATTGGTTCCTTATCTTTAAAACCTATTAAAATTAGTGAATAACGAAAATTTTTTTAAGAACAAGAAATCATGTTTACTTTTACACATATGTATATGCATCTACATATAATTTGTTTTTGCACCGTTTAGGGGCATCTTTAGTGTATGATGAAGACTTAACAGATAGTTTCGTTCCAGAAATCAACGATTGCCTAATTGAATTTTAGTTTTTTTATAGTTCTTACTGTAGCTTCGTTTAAACCGAACATTTTTCCAAAAAACGTTGAGCCTTCTCCATTTCGAAGGCGATCTAAAATTTCAATTTTGTTTTCTAGAGAAATGGCTTTACGTTGTAGTTTTTTATTTGTAATTTTCAACTTCTTCTTTTAGATATGCATTGATAGTTCACATAATATAACAAATTTCAATTGCTTTAACAAGTAAAAATGCTTGTATGCACAAAAAGGGAATTCCTCTAAATTTTTGATATAAAAATATTTCGCAAAACTTTAATAATGGGTGATTTTTTTGAGGGTAGGATTTTCATGCATTAGTATTTGACAGATCACGTGAGATTTCAGACATGGTGCCAAAGAGAAAGATGCTCAGTATGCTTTGACATTTCGTCATGAATAGACTTACTAACGAGCAACGCTTGCAAATCATTGAATTTTATTACCAAAATCAGTGTTCGGTTCGAAATGTTCGAAATCGACAAATTTTGTTCAGCGATGAGGCTCATTTCTGGTTGAATGGCTACGTAAATAAGCAAAATTGCCGCATTTGGAGTGAAGAGCAACCAGAAGCCGTTCAAGAACTGCCCATGCATCCCGAAAAATGCACTGTTTGGTGTGGTTTGTACGCTGGTGGAATCATTGGACCGTATTTTTTCAAAGATGCTGTTGGACGCAACGTTACGGTGAATGGCGATCGCTATCGTTCGATGCTAACAAACTTTTTGTTGCCAAAAATGGAACAACTGAACTTGGTTGACATGTGGTTTCAACAAGATGGCGCTACATGCCACACAGCTCGCGATTCTATGGCCTCAAAATAACTTCGGAGAACAATTCATCTCAAGAAATGGACCGGTAAGTTGGCCACCAAGATCATGCGATTTGACGCCTTTAGGCTATTTTTTGTGGGGCTACGTCAAGTCTAAAGTCTACAGAAATAAGCCAGCAACTATTCCAGCTTTGGAAGACAACATTTCCGAAGAAATTCGGGCTATTCCGGCCGAAATGCTCGAAAAAGTTGCCCAAAATTGGACTTTCCGAATGGACCACCTAAGACGCAGCCGCGGTCAACATTTAAATGAAATTATCTTCAAAAAGTAAATGTCATGGACCAATCTAACGTTTCAAATAAAGAACCGATGAGATTTTGCAAACTTTATGCGTTTTTTTAAAAAAAAAAGTTCTCAAGCTCTTAAAAAATCACTCGTTATTACAAATAAAATCTAAGCTCAACAGATTTTGAACCGTGCTAAATGGTATAAAATCGTGTAAAAAAATATTTTTTTTTATTTTAAAACCGTTTTAATTCAAAGCCGTGTAAAAACAGAATTGGGTGTATATGTATTTTAATATTACCTTAGATTTGAGATAGGTGTACTTATTGCTAGTTCAAATACTTTAAATTTAACTTTAAATTTAAATAAAATAGAGAAAAATTTTTTTAATATCTATTCAATTTATTAATTAGATAATTTTACGAAAATAATGTTTAAATAGGATTTCGGGCATCTGGTAGGCGTATTTGGTGTGGATATGGCGTAATCAAGAGGTCTAATTTTCACACACCCTTCACTATCGCGCGTTGAACGCTTCCAAAAGCTCTATGGTTTCCGTTTTATCTGCAGAGGCTGATAGTTGGCATATCCCTATAGAATATAATCGAACGTCATCAAATAATAATTAAAAATGTTTGATTGCCAAATGTTTCTCTCAGTAAATTGATTGTATCGCGACCTGTCTAACATGTGGCACATTTCTGCTAAACACACATCTCTGCAGCACTACGAGTAATGCCTTCCTATGAGCGGTTGTTCTGTGCTAAGTTTACGGAGTCTTTTGGGATGCATATTATCGTTAAAAGTAAGAAAATATTGCGAAAACTAAAAATAGTTTCTAGAATTAAGCGTTCTGATCGACGATTATGAGCACTAAGAATAATTACATTCGGTTTGGAGTGTCAAGAAAACTACCCCTTTCCCCTCCCGATTATGCCCAAAAACTAAATAGCTATTCATCTCCATATATTAAGGGCCCATACTGAAATTCATTTTGATATTTTAAACGGTATGGCCTGTAGAGCCTTCACAAAAATAGTAGCATACCCACCCAACCACTTTCAGACGTCATCGCAAAAATAACCATAATGAATTCAGGAGACCTCAAAACGTATAAATCCGTTGAAATCCCAATATCGTTTTTTACACGATTACTATACTTTACCTATACAAAGTATGGTAAAGTAAAAAACGAGTGCTGTCAAATCAGCAATCCCAGTAAAATTTGCTGGCATTTTCAATTTATCCGCATCTAAAAAACCACTCGTTACAAAACAGTAGAAAAAGATTAGTTTTACTTTCATCTTAAAAATGATTTACGAATCCCCCCGAAAATTTTAAAGCAGTAAAAACTTTCTGAAATACATAAAGTATTTTCTTATTTGATTTGCTCTAAAACTAAGCAATGAAAGCAAATGAAATAAATTTGAGTAAAAGAATTTTTGTACGAAATTTTAACATTTTCTTTTTATTATCAATATTTTTTACCAAGAATAGTAATGAGTAGTAATGAAAAACTCTCTCGAAAGACCTTAGAAACAAGTTTTCACATTAAACTCTAAAAAATAGTTGTTTGATATAAAGGATGCCCCGAATTCATTTGATAATTGTGACAAGAGTGCGGTAACTGTTGAAATTTTTTGAGATACATTCTTAATCCTTTTAGATCTGTATGCGGCTTTATAAATTATAATTGATTAAAAACTAAAATCAATTTACCAATAGCTGATTAGTATTGACGCGCTAATTTACGTTCGTCTGTAAAATGTATACAGACGAATCGAAGACCGCATAAGCGATACAGAAACAAATTAGAAAAATTTCATCCAGGGGTTTATTGTTTTGTACAATATGAATTAATTAATAATTAGAGGCTTAAAACTTTAAGTTTTCAATACTGCTTGACCTGAATAGACTGAAACCTGTGCCTCGTTTCTGTAACTAAAGTGAGAAACTTTTCACATTAAAATATAATAGTCATTCTGTTTTTCCAGGTTGTCCCCTAGCTAAACCTAAAATTTTTTAATAAATTAATAAAAATATTTGTCATTATCTCTAGCTTACCCTGTGTAAAACAAGATGACTATAATAATTTCATGTGAAAAGTTTCTCACATAAGTTACAGAAACGAGGCACTGAACATAATCACTATTTGATGTGCTTATTGCTCATAATGGAATCATTGCTGCGTATTTTTGAAAAAATGCCGAAGAAAACTTTACGGTTAATGATGACCAATGATTGCAATTAAAGGCCCTCACTGTGGAGAAAAGCTTGCCACAATTGATTTATTGAAGGAATAATTTCGATAAATAGACAAGATCATGCGATTTTATCTTTTGGCTCAGGCTCAGTCCAGGGCAATTAATAAACTTCAGATACCGGAATTTATTGCATTTTAGATTTTTATAATACTAAATCACCTGCATTAGATACAAACATCGAAATAGTGGGCGAACAGTTTCAATTTTCACGGATTACTCAGTACGATATTATTTCAACCAGCATTTCGATAAAATCGAACGCATTGGGAATTGATAGTATTCATCCAAAATTTATAAAATTATTAATGCCCTTGATTCTTCCGTACGTTTTGTTCCGTACGCATTTGACATGTGTGTACCCGTCAAACTGGAAGCACACTAAAATTGTGCCCTTACCAAAATCGAATGGAGAATACAGGCCAATAGCCATATTATGTTTTTTGTCAAAAGTTCTAGAAAAACTTCTGTACAAACAAATGCCTAAATATATCAGTACCAATAATTTGCTTACCGTTGCACAGTCTGGTTTTCACCATAATCATAGCTGCGTTACATCTCTGGTTGAAATTACTGAAGTTATAAGGCAAGGACTGGAAAATGGAGATATAAATTTTCTAGTGTTACTCGATCATTCGAAGGCTTTTGACACGGTAGACTTTGGCATACTAATTCAAAAACTTAAATACTTTCTTAGATTTGCCGACACATCAACCAGACTCATATTTTCATACCTCTCAAATCGCAGACAATCAGTATTTCTAAATGCTGTATGGTCAAATAGCTTATCCATTATTAAGGGAGTTCCCCAAGGTTATAATGGGTGATTTTTTTGAGGTTAGGATTTTCATGCATTAGTATTTGACAGATCACGTGAGATTTCAGACATGGTGCCAAAGAGAAAGATGCTCAGTATGCTTTGACATTTCGTCATGAATAGACTTACTAACGAGCAACGCTTGCAAATCATTGAATTTTATTACCAAAATCAGTGTTCGGTTCGAAATGTTCGAAATCGACAAATTTTGTTCAGCGATGAGGCTCATTTCTGGTTGAATGGCTACGTAAATAAGCAAAATTGCCGCATTTGGAGTGAAGAGCAACCAGAAGCCGTTCAAGAACTGCCCATGCATCCCGAAAAATGCACTGTTTGGTGTGGTTTGTACGCTGGTGGAATCATTGGACCGTATTTTTTCAAAGATGCTGTTGGACGCAACGTTACGGTGAATGGCGATCGCTATCGTTCGATGCTAACAAACTTTTTGTTGCCAAAAATGGAACAACTGAACTTGGTTGACATGTGGTTTCAACAAGATGGCGCTACATGCCACACAGCTCGCGATTCTATGGCCATTTTGAGGGAAAACTTCGGAGAACAATTCATCTCAAGAAATGGACCGGTAAGTTGGCCACCAAGATCATGCGATTTGACGCCTTTAGACTATTTTTTGTGGGTTACGTCAAGTCTAAAGTCTACAGAAATAAGCCAGCAACTATTCCAGCTTTGGAAGACAACATTTCCGAAGAAATTCGGGCTATTCCGGCCGAAATGCTCGAAAAAGTTGCCCAAAATTGGACTTTCCGAATGGACCACCTAAGACGCAGCCGCGGTCAACATTTAAATGAAATTATCTTCAAAAAGTAAATGTCATGGACCAATCTAACGTTTCAAATAAAGAACCGATGAGATTTTGCAAATTTTATGCGTTTTTTTTTTAAAAAAAGTTCTCAAGCACTTAAAAAATCACTCGTTATTTTAGGACCACTCCTGTTTTCTCTATATGCAAATGACTTACCAAACCAACTCTCCAAGTGCAAAATCAACTTGTACGCGGACGATGTGCAAGTTACTTTAGGTTGCTCAGCTCGAAACATATCATCTGGCATATATACTTTAAATGAAGAGTTAAACAAAATCTATCTATGGGCAAGGGCAAACGGGCTCTGTTTAAATCCAAGCAAGTCCAAGTGCATAGTTATATGTAAAAGATCTTTAAATACCTCTATATCAGAAAATATAGTTATAAATGGTGAGAAAATTGAAATTGTCATTACAGTCAAAAATCTTGGTATAATTTTCAATAGCAATTTGACTTGGAATAATCACATAAACTATTTAGTTGGTCAAACTTATATAAAGTTACGATCTCTGTGGTCAACACAATATTTCGCTCCAATAAACATAAGAACTTTACTTGCCAAGACATACCTGATCCCTAGCCTAATGTATGGGTGCGAATTGTTTGCAAGATGTGATTCAATTAGTAACAGGAAGCTTAATATTCTTTTTAACAATATTGTTAGATATGTATATGGATTGAAAAGGTTTGATCATGTCTCTTCACTTTCTAATAACCTTTACGGAATTTCATTTGGGAACTTGTTAAAAATTCGTACACTAATATTTTTACATAAAATAATAAACTGCTGCTCGTCTTTGGAACAATCTTCCACATATTCAACAACTAAACAGCAATGCTAATAGTATTAAAACATTTTTACTTAATTTTTTAGATAATTTATATTTAACTTTCTTAGATAATTTATTTCAAATGTAATATACTTTTAAGAATTTTGTTATTTTAAAAATGAACCTTTTATAACGTAATGCGTTTCTGTACTGTAAATATAAGACTCTGTCCTGTTGTACAGGAAATGAAAATAAATAAACTAATAATAATAATAATAATAATAAAATCGAAACCCCTTCACAATAGTACAGTAGCCCACTATATTTTTCAAGTGAAATATGGTTTCAGAAGTAGTTTCTGAATCATTAAAATTAGCTTTTGCTGAATCCTTCATTCTTTCAAAAAACTGATTTCGATGGCGACAATTTCACACAAAGGGGATTGGTTTCTACTGCTGTAATTGGTTATTTTATATTCAGGTTGAAATTATTAACAATAATTCTAGTTATTTCTTGTTTTTT
>OX451217.1:119233855-119281466 GCA_949628195.1 Phasia obesa
TTAAAGGGTTCCCCATATGTGACGTCAATTTAAATATATGAACCATTTGAACCATTGTAGACAATCACTTGAAAATTCGACAGAATATCCAATATTTATAATCAGAAATTAAATATTTATAATTAGAAGTTAAAGGGTGTCCCAATAGTTGATGTAATTTGATGTATATTGCAAAACTTTTGAACCGTAACAGAGAGACGGTTGAAATTTACAAAGAACCGTAATTCTAAGTCCGTTATAACATCAAGTATATAATTTAAATTTGGACACTAGAGGGTGTCCCCATAATTGATGTAATTTTACCTATCTAACCCTATCTTTTGAACGGTTATAAATTACACAGAATCTCCACTACTATGTCCCGTATAATAACATTTATAAATATTTAAAATTATAAAGGGTGTCTCAATAGCTGATGTAAATTGATGCATATGGCTTAACTTTTCAACCGTTCTAAACAGACATTTGAAATTTACAAAGAATCTGTCCTTTAAAATAAGTGTTTAATTTAAAATTGTACATTAAAGGGTGTCCCCTAGGTGATATTGTTTAACCTATATGCCCATATCTTTGGAACCGTTACTTTTTATTATTGTGTCAGTACTAATAAGTGTAAAAAAATAAAGGGTGTCCTCATATCTGATGTAATTTGTCGTATATGGCTTTATCTGCTGAACCGTTATAGATAGACATTTGAATATACGGAACGATAAAACTATGTCCGTTATTAGAGCAACAAGTATAAAAGTATTTGATTTGGGTACTAGTTCTTACAGATTACTTCCTTTTATATTTTTAGTTTAGAATTGATGCACATATATTTGTTTTGTATTCGGTTTTTTTTTTGCAAGAATTATATGTACAAGAGAACGAAATAAATGTTTTTAATTTAGTTATGGTTAATACTACTTTTGGTTGCAGGGTAAACAAGAGATGGTATATTTTTTGTATAACAAATAAATAAATTCATTGTTTTTAGGTCAAAGCATTGTCTGAACCTAATTTTATTTAAACTACACAATAGCGCACTAAAACTATTTTAATCTTCTAAAACAATAATTTTACATACATTTGAATATCATTCCAAATAGTATTATTGTTGACATTAATTTTGGTCTATTAAATAAATTTAGATTTGCATTATAAAATAAATTGTATGCATCAATGCAACGAAGATGTACTTAACTAAACAAATATTTATTTATAACATTCATATTTATATGAAGCACAAAGAAAAACTGGGGCATAATTGACAGATTTGTAATCCATTTAGACATTTTAAGGAAAATGTTTTGGATATCCAAAAAATTCCTTAAAAATATTCTCACATATAAGTGGTGTTTCTCTGAGGGATTTTTGCAAATTGTGGACAAACTAAGATAGATTACGGGATGGGACATACACTATTTTAAAGCTAATGAATCACAGATTTGTAATCCATTTAGACATTTTAAGGAAAATGTTTTGGATATCCAAAAAATTCTTTAAAAATATTCTCACATATAAGTGGTGTTTCTCTGAGGGATTTTTGCAAATTGTGGACAAACTAAGATAGATTACGTGATCGGACATACTTCATTTTAAAGCTAATGAATCACAGATTTGTAATCCATTTAGACATTTTAAGGAAAATGTTTTGGATATCCAAAAAATTCCTTAAAAATATTCTCACATATAAGTGGTGTTTCTCTGAGGGATTTTTGCAAATTGTGGACAAACTAAGATAGATTACGGGATGGGACATACACTATTTTAAAGCTAATGAATTACAGATTTGTAATCCATTTAGACATTTTAAGGAAAATGTTTTGGATATCCAAAAAATTCCTTAAATTTATTCTCACATATAAGTGGTGTTTCTCTGAGGGATTTTTGCAAATTGTGGACAAACTAAGATAGATTACGGGATGGGACATACACTGTTTTAAAGCTAATGAATCACAGATTTGTAATCCATTTAGACATTTTTAGGAAAATGTTTTTGACATCAAAAAAATTCCTTAAAAATATTCTCACATATAAGTGGTGTTTCTCTGAGGGATTTTTGCAAATTGTGGACAAACTAAGATAGATTACGCGATGGAACATACACTATTTTAAAGCTAATGAATCACAGATTTGTAATCCATTTAGACATTTTAAGGAAAATGTTTTGGATATCCAAAAAATTCCTTAAAAATATTTTCACATATAAGTGGTGTTTCTCTGAGGGATTTTTGCAAATTGTGGATAACCTAAGATAGATTACGGGATGGGAGATATACTATTTTAAAGCTAATGAATCACAGATTTGTAATACATTTAGACATTTTAAGGAAATGTTTTGTTTGTTTCTCACATATAAGTGGTGTTTCTCTGAGGGATTTTTGCAAATTGTGGACAAACTAAGATAGATTACGGGATGGGACATACACTATTTTAAAGCTAATGAATCACAGATTTGTAATCCATTTAGACATTTTAAGGAAAATGTTTTGGATATCCAAAAAATTCCTTAAAAATATTCTCACATATAATTGGTGTTTCTCTGAGGGATTTTTGCAAATTGTGGACAAACTAAGATAGATTACGGGATGGGACATACACTATTTTAAAGCTAATGAATCACAGATTTGTAATCCATTTAGACATTTTTAGGAAAATGTTTTGGACATCAAAAAAATTCCTTAAAAATATTCTCACATATAAGTGGTGTTTCTCTGAGGGATTTTTGCAAATTGTGGACAAACTAAGATAGATTACGCGATGAAACATACACTATTTTAAAGCTAATGAATCACAGATTTGTAATCCATTTAGACATTTTAAGGAAAATGTTTTGGATATCCAAAAAATTCCTTAAAAATATTTTCACATATAAGTGGTGTTTCTCTGAGGGATTTTTGCAAATTGTGGACAACCTAAGATAGATTACGGGATGGGAGATATACTATTTTAAAGCTAATGAATCACAGATTTGTAATACATTTAGACATTTTAAGGAAATGTTTTGGCCATCAAAAAAATTCCTTAAAAATATTCTCACATATAAGTGGTGTTTCTCTGAGGGATTTTTGCAAATTGTGGACAAACTAAGATAGATTACGGGATGGGACATACACTATTCTGTCCCACAGTGGGACAGAATCAAAATATTTTGGAAATAACTCAGTCATTTGTAAAGGGCTAGGCCGATTGATCCAAAATTTTCCGCGAGCATAGCAGAGGAGTATCTCAGCTTAATTTTTTGACCATCCACTTGCCAGGGCTGGGGCTAAGTGGTCTCAAAGTTGGGTACCTCGCCCCTGCAAATTCTTGTAGTATTTCGGGTTTCTTTAATTTCTTTCTTTGATATTGATTTAAGACAAAGGAAATCCCACAGTTCCCATAATAAATGCCAAAAATCCTAAAATTGGAATTTTTTAGTATTTTGCCCATAAATCTCACATATAGACTAAGGGTCCTGAAATACTTTCAGCATTAGTTGGGAGTATATTTAGCTTTGTTATGACATCCACTGTTTATATCCAGTCTGTTTTTTGGTAGTCTATGCGTAATAACACGATAATAATATTTTACTTTTTATGGGAGCTACCACGCTCACTGTCCCAATCCAGTCTATATTTTACTAGACTATGCACATTAGTATGGGGGTTACTTGTGCAAAGTTTCAAGATTCTGCTTATTGTAGTTCTCCAGGTACGCGATAATAATTTTTCACTTTGTATATGAGCTACTACGCCCGCTGACCTAATCCACTTTGTATTTTGATAAACTATGCGCATTAACATAGGGATTATTCGTGCAAAGTTTCAAGGCTCTATCTATTTTAGTTCACCAGGAACACGATAATAATTTGTTACTTTGTATGGGAGGTACCACGCCCACTATTTCAAGACAGCCTGTCTTTCGCTAAATTATGTATATTTTTATAAGGGGGCTACTGGTACAAAATTTCAAAGACCCACCTATTATAGTTCTCTAGCTAATTAAAAAGTGGGCGTGGTTGATAAAAACCTAAGATGGTTTATGATGAAGATTTTAAAAAAATGGCCAAATTGGTGTAGCCGTTCTTAAGTGATGCGATTACCATCATTGATTGATTTTATTATAATAGATTTCAATTATGGTGCAGTTTGAGAAAAAGTGATTTCAGCTTTCTTTGAAATAAATGCTGATTTTTCACAAACAGCACAGCTGCCTATCACACTTTCTGTCTTCTATCCATTTGAACAAAATTCAAGTAAATGCGAAATAAATTTACTTGACAAATAATGCGAAATGCACATAACTGTCGTCTGTCAGGGTAAAATTTTAGTTCACATTAGTGAGCTTTTAATGCAAATTAGATCAGTCGTCTGTCTACTCTATTAGACATTAATATGGTTTTAATGTTCCAATGTTATTGCCATCACTCCAAACTCCACATCAAACTGTCACTCTGTTGTCATGGAACTTCGTTTGTTAACATAGTCGGCGCTTAGAAAAAGCACATTTTCTGAAAAGATAATTTTCCGCCATATTTGATGAGCGAGTGTGGATGGTCGTTTGCTATCAATTCCTGTGTGAAAGTTAAATTGATGGCATTGATGACAAATCATTTTCGCGCACAGTAGCATTCTTGTCGGTAAGCACCGAACAATCATCGGTCCACTAGCAACCCAGTCTCATTACTCACAACAACACTCACGGTGGGTGGATCACTTCGACCAAAACTTATTTATAACACATGTTCAGTTTGGGCACTCACTGTG
The DNA here is from genome assembly GCA_949628195.1 of Phasia obesa. Classification (NCBI taxonomy): domain Eukaryota; kingdom Metazoa; phylum Arthropoda; class Insecta; order Diptera; family Tachinidae; genus Phasia; species Phasia obesa. Next base: position 119,238,589 of record OX451217.1, read on the forward strand.
AAAAGCAGTTTGCAATAGGGTGTGCTTAAATACACATTTTTCATCTTCATACCAACTTTTAGATCACAACCTTTTAACGGCTAAATGGACTAATAAAAATATTTATTTACTAACTGACCCGGTCCGCGTTGCTGGCAAACGTTAGTGTTGTATTACCACACGTTATAAATTGAGCTTTTAACGAAATTTACGGCCTTTAAATAAAAAATGCATGAAATACCTATCATAAAGTTTTTTTTACAGAATAACTTACATATGGTGTAGATTGGGCTCAATCAAAAAAGAAACACATTTAAGGTAAATTCGCCTTTAAATCTGCCACCGATGATTGTTCCCTCGATTAAATTTGGTGAACAATTTTTGATGGTCAATCTGGTTCCGTTGCATAACTTTGGTGCGTTTAAGTTGCGCATAAGAATTACCGGCGATCCAACCATTAATGTTAGTACATGCGGTGGCATTCCCGGTGGTTCCAACGAATTCAAAAAATCAATGGGATAATCTTCATCCGTTACTGTGTCGATTGATTTGTATTTGATTAATTTGCTGGGCAGTTTCAATTAAAATTGCTCATTGAACTTGTTGATATCATAATTTTTTGGTGTCAAAATAGAACGTTCGTACAGCCAATCTGGATTTTTGTAGGGGTTGTTAAGCTTGGAAATACCTTGTCAACAACGGCTTGAATATTCATTTGCGTTTGACAGAAGTTAAACGGGAATGAAATCGCGTTCGTAGCGCGATTAATTGGAATTTTTCCATTTTCGATGTCCAAAATTTGTTTTCAGAATGTTTGGGCAGACGGGTCTTGCAACAAATGCACACGCATGTTCGTCGATAGCGTGATTTTCTCGACTCGGTTCCAAAGATATGAAGCAAAAAAAAAATAAATATATGTCATTGGTAGTGCAACATGAAAATTGGATATTGCCACGCCCCTCCGCCCGCAGACCGAAAATTAAAAATTAGACTTCACAGTGTCACCCGCCTGAATATTCTAAAGATTCCCTGAAAATTTCATAAAAATCGGTCTAACCGTTTTGGAGTCCATACGTTACATATATACACACATTCTATTTTACATATATAGATAGAAGATATATGACTAATTAATTGATTTAATTAAATGGTTAATTGATTCAACTATATATTTTTTTAAATCAATTAATTATTTAATTAAATTTTAATCTGAAACCAATTAAAACCTTTAATTAGTGAAAATATTTTTTTCTGTAAAGTTATAATTATTTGCTTATTCATCAAGAGCATATCTTCATTGAAGCCGTTTTACTTACAAACTGGAAAGCATTACAAACAAATATAGGAATACGATATGTTGCAAAAATACGGTAGCCAAATCTAAAGCGCGATTTGAATAACCCTATACTTGGCTATTTCCCATGAACTTTATTTTAAAGCAAATTATTGTTTTTATTAAAGTTAATATATGTATGTATATGTATGTATATGTATGTATATTAATTAATCTTTTCATTTTTTTTAACAAACTTATGTCCATTTCATACCTGGTTTGTTAATTAAATTTCGTTTTTTTTTTGCTTTAATTTAAAATTATTTGCACTTTTTCAATAAATACTAAATATAATATGAACATAAAGTTAAATTATTCTTTTTTTCATATTTGCGTCACATAGAAGTTATTTCGACTTCTGTTTTAAATGGAAAAAAATTTCTAATTGTGAAAAAGAAGAAAGAAGAATTCAAGCAACTTAAAAAAAGAACAGCATATAATTTAAATTATAAAATGCCCTACTCTTCTAAAGCATTATAAAAAATATAGACGTGACTAAACTTTTTAAACGACTTCAAAACAAAGGAAGAAACAAACGAATTGATGTCTGAATGCTGCTTTTTTATGTTTGTGCGCGCAGAACTCAGCCATATCTAAACCGATTTTGAAATTTTTTCTTTTTTAGAAAGGATATGCTTACACATTGGTCACATTTTAAAAGAAATTCAAAAAATAAAGGGTGTCCCCATACAACATACATGATTTTTACGTGTATTATGAACCGAAAAGGGCAGTATTTTAAAATATAAAAAAAACTGTGTATTATTTTGGCTGCCAACAACAGCAAGTAATAAAAAATAAACCTAAAAATGAAAGGGTGTCCCCATAGGTGACGTCAATTGAGCTATATAGCACTATCTTTTGAACCATTGTAGACAAACACAAATTGGACCGAATTTCCGTTATAATAACAAGTACAACTATTTATAACAACAAAATTAAAGGGTGTCCCAATAGTTAATGTAATTTGATTTATAAGGTAAAACTGTTGAACCATATCAGAGAGACGGTTGAAATTTACAAAAAGCCCGTATTTCTACGTGCACTATAACAACAAGATTAAAATTTGAATTTGGAAACTAAAGGGTGTCCCTGTAATTGATGTAATTTGACCTATCTGACCCTTGAACCGTTAGAGACAAACGCTTTGAATTTAGACAGAATCTTCACTAGTATGTCCGGTATAATAACATGTATAAATATTTAAAATTATAAATTAAAGGGTGTTTCATTAGTTAATGTAAATTTATGCATATTCCCAAACTTTTGATAGACTGTTGACTGTATAGACAGACTGTTGAATTTTACAAAGAATCTGTATTGATAAGTCCTTTATAATAAGTATTTAATTTAAAATTGTACATTAAAGGGTGTCCCAATAGGTGATGTTATTTAACCTGTATGGCCCTCTCCTTAGAACCGTCACTTTGTATTACTGTGTTAGTAATAATGAGTGTCAAAAAATAAAAAGTTTCCTCATAGCTGACGTAATTTGTCCTATATTTTTAGTTTAGAATTGATGCCTATATATCTGTTTTGAATTCGGTTTTTTTTTAAGAATTATTTCTAAATAATTTTTTTCTAAATAATTAGCACTGATTGAACATGTTGATTTCAAGCAGTTATTGAAAGCCCTTTTCCTAAGTTGGTTTATAAAATCGATTATAACGGTGGCTAAACCCTGCTAAGTAGATTTCTTCGAAGAAAGGCAAAAAGGGCAGTTTAATCATGTTATTACTTTTTGGATAAAAAATATTTTTTCATTGTATCAAAATAGGAGTTTCATGCAATGCTAAGCTCTTCATCACAACATACGTCAAAATTAGCCAAGTATGAGGACAATTATTAATTTTTATACTTTGTATAAATTTCAGGGGTCTATCTATAAAATTTTAAAATACAGGTTTAACATATCTGTGACAATAAGGAGAAAATGCTTAAGTTTGATTTTTAAGTTTTGTAGAAAAGCAATTTTTAAACAATAGAAGATTTTATGATTTGGAAAAATAGTTCTTAAGCTTCTTCCCAAATGCGATTAGACATTGAAAAAAGATAAGCAGAAAATCATTTCGCTATAACTTCCTGAAAAAATGGTACAAAATAATTAAACTTTGCACATGGGTACTTTGTAGTGGAATGAGTACAAAGTAACTTAAATTTAAGTGGAGTTAAACATATTCCTTATAATATAACTCTTTAATTTCTAAATTTAAATTTTATGCTTGTTATAACAGTATTTACGGTGAACGCCCTTTAACTTTATTTTCAATATTTTGTACTTATTATTATTATTGCGGATAATGCTATGCAACAGTTCAAAAGATTAGACCATAGATCAAATTCGCTGCTCTATTTTCTAATTTTAATTATATGCACCGTTTATTATAACGGACATCGTAATAGACATTCCGTGTTTACATATAACGAAGATAGCGCCAAATAAATCAAATTATTTCTTACTTCGTGTTATCGGGAGCTATGGTGCCTGTTACATACCGTATCGTTACGTTTTCACACACCGAACGACATGTTCAAAATTTTCAAAAATACCCACTTTTTCTAAATGGGACGAATCTGTAAGCATAATCTTTCTAATAGCAAAAACAGAAATCAAAATTGGTGCAGAAATTGTCGAATTCTGCGGGAATGGTGAATTCATTAATTTGCTCCATTGTAAAAATATGTCAAATGTCATATTGTGGAACAAGATTAACGTGAGTACGTGCCTAGTTGGCCTAATCTCACGGTGGTCTTACCTCCGAGTGAAATGTAAGCGTAGACTAGCGCCCCCATTGTGTAGTATAACAACACTTTACTATTGCCACCAATCGCAATTTGTGTGTGATACAGTCACAATGAGTAGCAATTTATATAATATGGCAAGCCTTCTCCAAGGCAAGCCTAGATCTATATTATAGCCTCTTGCTTAGGGGCTTGGAGACTATCCAAACTCCGTCTGTTGAGAGTGCAACAGCACACTTGATCGACCGTGCACCATACCTACATAAATCGATCTTAAACCACAACCACCACGTGTACCCCCGAAGGAGACCTCACCAATAACCGGTCACAGAGAGGATAGGATCTCTGTGGGGCCACCGATTCCCGTGGTACCAGTCCTTTGGGCACTGGTCGCGCCTCGAAGAGAACCCGTGATTTTTACTCACAGACCTTTTCTTCCAGATTTAGGCTCTAGGAACCCTAGCGTCTGGTGCCCCTATTTTCCCCGAGTGGACCGCGTCAAAGCATTTGCCATATTCCTGCAGTGACAATTGAAACCCCCGGGGGTGTCAAATGTCATATATAAGAAACTATAATTACTTAGGAGAATTTACAGATTTTGAACAATAGCAAAAATTAATTCCTTAGAAAGTTTATAATTTTAACGGCTGCATGCAAATGCAATTCTGAAAGATCTAAAGTGGGGAATAGTAATGGTGAATCGAAAGTGTCAGAAGGCTCTGAAGGTTTTGCTCTATTAAATAATTTCAAACTTGTTTTACATAAGATGCTTAAAATATGTCCATAATATGCACACCTACTCGATATGTTTTAGGCAATAAGGAAATTGATGTTGCTGTAGTGGTATTAGTAATGGTAGTGCACACATCGGTCGATACATTTGACTGAAGTGACTTCGAAGCTACGAGCCACAAAGTACATTCACAATGTGGGTGAAATGTATGCGCATTAATATGACATACCAATGCATTTTTTTTAAACACACACACACTCTGAAATTTTAATTTATTTTCGCTGAAAATTGCGTCTACTTTTAAATGTTTATATGTATAAAAATTATATTTTATTTTGTTGTCATTTGTTAGTGAATTTTTTTGTAGAAGTTAAATTATTCTACAATTTTATTGTTTGCCTTTTTGAAATGAATTAAATTAATATTTAAATATGATTATCACACCAGTATTTTTTGCACATATATATGTATATTAAAAAGTACATATTTCTTACTAGCTGTGCCCATACACGTTGTGTGCGCCCTGACAATATTTTGTTCGATTTTGCTTTGGAAGTAATCCGTTTATCTTATATAACACTACCCATCCCTGGATAAAATTCTAAAATTTATATAAAATTCTAAAATTCTATAAAATATTGTAAGGCTCTGTAAAAGGTTATAAAATATTTTAAAAACAATGTAATTCCACAAAGTAAAAATACAAATCAAATACAAATTTAATTGAATTGGCTATTTGGCAGTAAGTAATTCACATTTTGTGAGTATTTTAAAACAGCACCATCTATTGCGCAACCGTGTTTAAAATATACCGCTTTCAAATATAAAAGATGCCTTAAAGTATGCAGTACCTTTAAATTGGTAAAAACGGTGTTAATTCACTGCTTTTTCTCCACTTTCTCTTGGAAATTAGATTTTTGTGGAAAAAAGTATCCTATATTGGAGTCAGGATACTAAGGTACCTCCTCACAAATTTTTCTTAAAATCCATCCAGTCGTTTTTACGTAATGCGAACACAAACAGACAGGAAATGAGTTACTTCAATTGCAATAGAATCGTTTAATTTAGCACCACAAAATGTGTGAAAAAAAATATTTTAAATATTTTTCTCATACTTTTTGTGCAACTATTGATTATATGAACTTTTGTTGTTGTTGCCAATATTATGTGTATACAAACAGTACTAAAAATTGTTCTAGCAACACATTTTTAAACAACAGACTGAGTTTTACAATTCCGTTGGCTCTTTAGCTATCACTATGGTAAAAGCAGTAACAAATGAACATAAAAACCAATTAACAGATAACACGTGTGCACGTAATATCAAGCATAAACTTAAAGAAGATGACAAAAATGCGAAGTGCAATGGGAAACCTCTTTAAAAGCAGCACAAATAATCATTAAAAATCTAGTGGGGGCGAACCAACTTGACAAAAAAAGGGTTGAACTAAAAATTATAGCGAAATAAAAAATTCATTAGTGAAACTATTTTTGTGAAAATTTGAAATCAAAACAAGAAATGATTGTCCAAATTCTTTTCATTTAACCATTTGTTAAAGTGACGACAAAATAGCAAAATAAACACTTTTAACTAAAAGATATAAAAACATTGCGGTCACAATTTTTTAAGCCAACAGATAGCAAATAAGTATCAGTTTATAAAAAAAATATTTGAGGCTCTTTGTCTTTTAGCCACAAAATTATTCTTAAACGATTCCGAATCAGCTTTTATATCTCAAACCTTATCCAAGTGTATAAAAAGGAACTTTATAACTTTCTATAACCTTTAGGCCGCACATCGGGCATAAGAGTGCTCTGGACGTAGTTACAAAGAAGGTTCGGGAAGCTCAAATGCCAATAGAACGCACGAGTAGAAGAAAAAGAGTCGAAAGACTGCAGCCGACACTCATTGCGGATGGAATTTATGGTGGATAACTACATCAGATTTTTTTTTAATTCTCTGTGTTTGGCAAAAGTTTGTCGTAAATTTGTTGTTAGAATTTTGTTGAAAATTGTTTGCTAAAATTTAATCCAAAACTTTTGTAAAAATTTTATCGCAAGTTTTTTGTAAAAATTAATAAAAAAAATTTTTTCGAAAATCTTTTGTAAAAATTAGTTTTTCTAAGAATTTTATCAATTTTTGTCCAAATTTCATCGGATATTTTTTGTTAAAATTTTATCCAATTTTTTTTTTGTGAAATTTTACAGAAAATTTTTTGTAAAAATTTGTTCGAAATTTTTTTGTAAAATTTTTATCGAATTTTTTTGTTTTTAATTTTATTCTAATTTTTTTGTGAAATTTTACAGAAAATTTTTTGTAAAAATTTGTTCGAAATTTTTTTGTAAAAATTTTATCGAAATTTTTGTTTTTAATTTTATTGTCAGATTTAGGTAAAAACTTTATAAAAAATTTGTTGTTAAAGTAGGGACCTTTCTGCAATTTATATTGCGTTAGAACGGTCACAAACCACTTCCAGTGGGCTTTTTGACTGCTCATGGTTTCCAGTGAGCACCCTGTGGTTCTATCGGCTACCTCTATGTGTATTGCTTTCTATAAAGGCATATTATACAAATCAAAGCAGAGCAACCCTACCAACCTAAAAACAGAGAAAAATCGCCCCTCGCATGGGGTTATTGATCCCCCGGGTCTGTATGCACTCCATGCGATCGAACGCGGACGAAAACGAAAAAAACAAACTGAAATAATATAGGTGGGCATAGTTTTTTACCCGCAGCTTCGAATGGAATGGTCTAATGTTGCTTAATTGAATTAACGAAATTTTCAAAACTATGCCTGGCAGATTGATGGACTCAAATTTCCTGTATCTCATATAGTGCCTTGTCGAAGTTGATTTCAACCGGTACACAGATGGACACTTACCAACTGTGGTGGGGGGTATAAAAAAACTACTAGTCCTTTAAAATTCAAATATCAGGAAATAATTATATAATACAGGTCACTGCTCCTCAACATGTTCTATGGTTTTTGTAATTGCAATACAAAAATATTTAAAAAGAAAAAAGTAATAAAATTAATAATAAACTAAAAACTGATTTTTTTATTATATTGTCTGATTTTTTATTATATTGTCATATTTATAATAGGATGCGTCTCTTGTTAGTAATCCATTATTTTATAATAATTCATTATATAAAATTATTAAAAATTACACTTCATTAGTAAACGTTTATTTCACAAATCCGTACAATAAATCATCTCCAAAAATTTGATTGAGCTTTTCTATCTTCAAATTATATTTTTATTACTTTTTTAGTTTTATATTTTTATCAGCTTTAATAAAAGATTTAATTATTGAAATTTATTTTTTTTTAATATAATTTTTATTTTATTCAACTTTTTTTTTGCGTTTTTTTCTAAAGTAAAAAAAAATAAGCACCTATATCCTCCTTTATTAAGAGAACAAAATTTAGTTTAATTTTGTATTAAATTAACACTCATTTCACGTATTTAACTGTTGCATAAAGTAAGACCAAACACTGAAAATGTTTCACTTGATTTTTTGAAAATAAAAAAAAAATATATATAATAGAGACTTAGTTTTATAACTTCTAATCTTTTAAAACAAAGTTAAAAAACCAACACCAATACATCCACTAATGAAAATTGAACAGCTAAAAAGCAAACAATATGAGCAAATAAAGTTATACTCATGTTGTCCTTCAAAAGTAATAAAAATTATAAAAGAGCAACAATTGTATAAACACACAATACAAGATTCTTAACCGAACGTAACGTTAACGTATGTATATACGAATATGTATGTATGTACATTTATTTTGCTTCTAAAACTAACACTAATCACACGAACCACATAAATCATACCACGCAACACAACGTATAACGTATTTTCTATATTGAGTAGGTTAGTAGTAAATATCGTCGTGGTATTGTTGGAATTTTTTTTTTTTTCTTTTTTTATCCAGCAATAAAATCAACACGTACGTTTATGTATCCATTCAAGTGTATGCGTATTCTCGTTATGGTTTTCACAGAAAAAAAACCAAAGTGACTTTAATCTTTTTTACGACCGTTAATTCATGACCGTTATGCAGCATAAAAATATTTTAACTGAATTGTAACTCATACAAACAAAAGTTTTTATACCTTAATCTTTTTCTTAATGTTGCTTGGCTTTTACATTTTCACTTTTTTAATATATGTTGGCTAACATTGCTATGTTAGAGCACAGTCTTATTCCGTTACAGAATTAATGTAATGTTAATTTATCTTCCACATCTATGTTATTCCGCTTAAAAAAATTCAAGTTCAATGCTTTTTTTCTTAAGAACAGAGGACAAACTTTTGGCATTTTACTATTGTTATTAATGGCAAACAGGGTTTCCAGATTTTTTTCAACTATTTCGCTAAAATCAATGTGAAACATCGTTAAAATTGTTTTTTGTTAAAATTCTTTAATTCTAAAATTATATTTAATAAATCACACGAAATAAATTTCGAAAAATAGCTAAAAATTCGTCAAAAATTAAAAGCAATCGCCAAAATATATAATTATGTTTTTTTTAAATCTAAAATGTTTATTGAATTCCCGTGTTCAATGTACAATTTTACTTAAAACAATTAAAATAGTGGTTATTAAAATAAATTGAGACCTGAAACATACCCATCCTAAAAGTATTTGTCACCGTGTTCTTATTTAGAATATATTTTATGTTATATTTTTATATTTTCAATTCATTAAATCTACAGCATAACACACTGTGTAATTTTTTAAGTCATGGCAATATAACCATACGTCCATAAAAGACCAAAAAAAAGACCCTTGTCTCACAGTTTTGCCCAAAGTTTTCCAGGTTTTTTTTTTATGGGCCCTCAAAGATGTGGGGCCTCGATGTCATTTTTGCAAAAAAATGATCATTTACTCAAGCTCATATTTTGCAAACCGTTTGAAATTTGGATATACTCTCTGAGGCAAAGTTGTAGCTCTTGTCATAAAAAACAAAAATTGCCTCAGAGAGTATATCAAAATTCCAAACGGTTTGCAAAAAAAAAAAAAAAACCTGGAGGACTTTGGGCAAAACTGGGAGACAAGGTTCTTTTCTTTTTGGTCTTTTATCACGCAGTGGTGTCCGTATATGGTTAAATTTTTCGGTGTTGCACTGTGTAAAAAAATAATACTGTTTTCTTTTTCGCAGTTGAGTTTTGGTGGAATTCATTATTGAAAGCGATCATTCTGTACAATAATTATCAGCATATAAGTTAGAAGGGTCCGCTATCTAACGTTTTTTTTTCAACTAGTGCTTATTTCGTGAATGGTTACAATTAGCTCATGTGTCATTTGACAGATAATTAGTTTTATCCTTCCGCTGAACGAATATGGTTGTGTATACGCTTGAACAACGCTGGGAAATATTGACTTACAGAAGATGCCGATTTTGCCCAAAAAAAATCATCTTTTCAGATGAAGCTCATTTTGATTTTGGCGGGTATGTAAACAAGCAAAATTTTCGCATTTGGGGCACAGAAAACCCGCACGCAAACATTGAAAAGCCGATGTACCCAAAACGAGTCACTGTTTGGTGCGGATTTTGGTCCATAGGCATAATTGGGCCTTTTTTCTTCGAAAATGAGCAAGGAGTGGCCGTTACAGTCAATGGCGATCGTTATCGGGACATGTTGAACGAATTTTTGTTCACAAAAATTGAAGAGGAGGATATTGGCAACATTTGGTTTCAACAGGACAGGGAAGCTACGCTCGATGTTTTGCGCCCTGTTTTTGAAGATTGCATTATCAGCCGCAGAGCTGAAGTCGTTTGGCCAGCTCGGAGCAGCGATTTGACGCCGTTGGATTATTATTTGTGTACTGCCGTCAAAGATAAGTATTACGCCGATAAGCCAGAGACAATTGACGCTTTAAAGGACAATATTTGTGAAGCCATTGGTGAAATACAGCTGCACATAATAGATAATGTGCTTAAAAATTGGACGGATCGTGTAGGCTACTAAATGGCCAGCCGAGGCAGCCATTTGAATGAAATTATTTTCCATTATTAACCGGAAGGATTGTACTTTCAAATAAAAAAGAAAAGAAATTTGAGAAAATATTCAGTAGTTTTTTTTTAAAGCATTTTCAAAAAAAAAAAAGTTATTTGGCGGACCCGTTATTATCATTTTTTTCATTTTTCTAAAACAAAAGTTAATATTTTCTATTGTGGTTGATAAACATCCAAAGGTGTGTTAGAATTTATAAAAATCTTTGAGAACAAGGAATTTTATTTGCGATCAGGAATTGCAACATTTTAAAAAAAGATGTTCGTAAATTTAAATAAAGTTTCCAGTTTAAGGAAGTAAAATTATCTTTAATTATGAAAATGGAAAGATGTTCGTGAACTTTAAATAAATTTATAACTTCCAAAAGTTTCCGGTTTCCATAAGTAAAATCACTTTTAAATATGAAAAATTATTTATTTGAAAACTTAAATTTCTTCATTATCCATTTTGATACTTCTTTACTATTCGAAAATTAAATGAAAAACCGCCAAATATTTAAAAAATCGCCATGTCACTACATTCAAAATTTGATTTCTCGCCAAATAACGCGATTTTATATATCTGACAACCCTTTTGAAAATAATGTGTAGCCTAATTTTTGGCGCATTAACAATTTTGGCTTTTAAATGGAACCCAGCAGAGTTCATCCGATTATCAGGATAAGAAATCAAGTTAATCATAGTGTGTTAGAATATATTTTTCATAACTTTTACATTACAACGTTTTAGTACAAATTTATACCTAAGCTTAACAATTTTTTTTTATTTTATCACAGACACAATTGTTGTCACCTGTTACACAGTTGGTTATTTGGCCAAAAATGAAAATATATAAAAGTTTTTAAAGGGCTCGCCTGATTTCATTGAAACTTCAGAGTTGTGTAGAGAGACAAATAACAATTGTTACATTAATGTAAATGATATTGTTTAATATAAACTTCGGTCGTGTTAATTTCCGATTAATAATGTCTGCAGATGCTTTCCACATGAATAACAGTTCTATCTGCTTTGACAAGCCTATTAGCCAAAAAATGTAGATTAACATTAAGTTTGGTTTAAAGCCGCTTTTAACCCAGATATGCCGACGGGCATACTAGTGCGACAATCTTAGTAGTTTTCCAAAATAGCTTTATTCTAACAGTTTATATTACGAAACTGAAGAAAAAATAAAAAAAAATATTTTCTACCTTCGATTTTGAGACCGTACTACATGTAGTACGCTCGGCACATATGGAAGCAAAACACAGTAGTTTCATTTGATTTAATTCAAGTCGTTTATTATTCAGCAACTTTTGTGCACATAAATAAAGAAAAATATTAATAAAAAAATTATTCAAAAAATTATTTGTTGGTGTGGTACTCCACATTACACTTTACATGGAGCGGCACATCACATTTAACGCAGCGTGTATTTGTCTTATTGTGGCAATGATTACAACGTAGCTGCTTACATTTTCCATCGGCTTGACGTGTATTCTCAGTAAGTAGATGATCTTTTCGATCAAATCTGATGTCGCATGATGATCCTGATGGAAGCGTTGCTGATGGTTTCCCATATGTAGATATAAGCAATGTGGCAATGCGCCGACGAAAAGACAAATGGTCCATTTTACCTCCCATATGCCTATGCAGTTGCCACGCATTGTGCTCTGCAAGATCAATGAGGTGTGTGAATATTGGGAAATACCATTTTTTACCGCGAATAGATACACGGTACAAACTGATATTTTCATCTGCTATTCATTTATAAGGCGTGGTTGTTGAATATATATACGCTTTTTCTCTTTTCGAGACCAACGTGAAATATTTTTTGAAGGTTCAACTGGATGGACGTTTGAAGCAACGTTTACTGCACTGCTGTCGTTCCAACAACATACAATTATATTGTTGGTAGAAATCTTACGATAGTCATACCACCCTTTCTCTCTTTTCTGCAGATCTTTTTTCTTTAGCAAAGGACAGTTGCCTAACCGATTGTGACGAATTGTTCCAGTGCCTTTTACGCGTCGTACTTCTAACTCAGCCAATAAGTTGATTGTTGTAAATAAATTGTCAAAATACAATCGGTGGGCAATGTCGAGTTGGCTTTGTGATAATATGTCACAATACGTTAAGACTACGCTTGGACCAAGTCCCATTTCCTTGTAGATATTATTTGGGAAAGTCCCTGCACCCTGGTACGGTTCGAACCAAATAATGTAGCCTTTATAAGTTGTTCCAACCCAAAATTTATAACCATATCTTATAGGCTTTCCATGTATATATTGTTTACATCCGTGACTACCATAGTATGGAACCATCTGCTCGTCCACTGAAAGCTGTATTGTTGTCGGAGCATTACTTTGGAAACTCTTATTCAACATTTGAATAAGTGGCCTTACTTTTGCGAACTTGTCTGTTTTATCCAGACTGTTGTTATCCACAAAGTGCAGGTTTCTTATTAGGAACTCAAATCGATCCCTTCTCATTGCGTTCGACACAAAAGAATGATGAGTATCCCTATCATTTTGCCAATACATACGGCGTCTCGAAACAACATTGTAGCCACTCAGTAGCAAAATTCCAATAAAGCACCTAATTTCGTCTGGAGTTATATTTGCAGTTGCATTTTGCTTGGATGCATAGTCATTGGAGTATTGAGTAATAACTTGCAGCAACTCCCTATCAAAAAAATTCTCAAACAATGCAAGAGGTGTAGGTAAAATTTCCTGTTCACATGCTGTAATAATAGTCTCCGTTTCCTCCAGATCGTGCTTTACCCATTTTACTGGGTTAATACATTTACGTTTCCTGGCCTGTTGCAATAACGCAAGTGGAATGTCGTCTTCACTATCCGAATCAGTGGAATAAGAATTTCGGAAGAGCTCAGCCTCGGCATTTAGTAAAAGGGGTGGTAAGTTTTCGAAATTCACTTCATCTTCTTCTCCAGAATCTTCATCTGTAACATAGCTGTTCGCACCTTGAGTGGGCACAATGGATATGTCGTAAGAATTTTGCACAAACTCTTCATCACTTTCCTCTAAGGCATTTATTATTTCATTTAATGTTAAAAATCTGAAAAAAAAATTAGTTTTTGTTTTCACCATTTTTGTACACTAATGCCGAACGTACTACATGTAGTACGTCAGCATATACATCAAATTAAATCACATAAAACTTCGTTTTTTACATATATTTTTGCTACGTATTCATTTTTGCAACTATTATATATAAAAAAACAACGAAACGCAACAACAATAATATATTCGTATAAAACTTTTTCTCACCGATTACGAGACATCTTCACACTTTTGTCAATTTCAAAAACTGAAATCTTTGATCCAAAAAAATACGCATATGCAACTACTCTACACAAAACTTATCAACGCATGCTTTGTTTACCGTTATATTCTGTAGCACAGCAACAAGTTGATTAAAAAATTTAAAACACAGTAAACGCAAAAAGCTCAACGCAACAGGTGTACTACATGTAGTACGGTCGGCATATCTGGGTTAAGCGAAATATTACAAAATTATTAGTCGAAGTTAATTACGAAGGGTAAATTATATCCGTACAACATTTCAATTTGAATATTTTACAATCTTTTCTTGTAGATTTTTATGCAGTTAACAACACTTATTTTAGTATCCGCAAACCAAACAAAATGCCTGCAGTTTTCCCATTGCTAACTATAATATTTTAGTGAACATTTACCACAAAGATACACACCATTCGCACACAGCACACAAATTTTGTTGATATTCTTGCTGAGTTTTTCTTCCTTTATGAATGTATGTTTGCTTTTTTCTACTGGCCAAATGTGGAATATTTTTAATCATTGAAATACTCAGGAAATTACGTTTTGAATACGGCTTCCTTAAGATTTAAAAAATTTATTAAAAAAAATGTGTAAAGGCCAAAGGCCTTGTTTTATCTTAATCCTAAATTTATGCTTATCATTTGTCTGCAATAGATAAAAATCGGGCGGATAGAAAGCGTAGCAATAATAGAAGAGATATATACCCAAAAGCATTATTTTATGTTCAAATATTTTTAGGGTTCTGAACCCAAAAGCTAAAACATAACCCTCTTGTTTTCGCTGCAATCGTTGTCCGTCTATCAGCGCCTTCTACCTCTGGAGCGGTAAAAGGTAGACCCTTGAAATTTTCATAATACAAAAACTTATAGGGTGTGTCCATTATTTTTTGAACCGTAAGAGGAAGACATTTGAAATTTTCTCGCAATAAGCAGACACTTGAAATTTACACAGGGTATGTCGTACTACTCTTAAAAATAATAATAAAGAAATGTTTAAAAGTTAAAAGGTTTTGCCATGGAAGACCTGATTGTGTGCTTTGGACAGTAACAAGCAGACAATTACAATTTTTAAAAGCAAGTAATAACAAGTAAAAGTGCTATATTCGACCGCGTCGAATCTTCTATACCCTTCACCACAGTGATTTTATTTATACAGACATGTACAGCATATATTGTTGGCTCTTTACATAAATTAAAATAAGTCGTATGAGAAAAACCTCATTATTCATGCTTTAAAGAAGTAAAAGACAGCGGCTACGTAGCTAAATGAAAACAAACTCCGTTGGCTACAATTGTCGACGTCTAGTCAGCTACTTAATGATATTGAAGACGACAGCTACATCGTAAACTCTGACATTGTTTTAGAAATACTTATTTTGCTTTTATAAAATTAAATAACTTTTTCAAAAAATAATGAATATTTTCTCCAAAATTTTTGTTTGTACATATCGCACTTGTTTAACAAGAGGGTATTAATTCAAAATTTAAAAATTTTCAGTAGAGATAAAAAACTGTTTGTGATTGCATTTTAAGATAACTTAAAATCCGAGCGCATTATAGTAAGCAAATTCCATTTAATTATATATTTACACTTTTTTTCTTTTAAATTTTTTGCAATTATTGCCAATAAAAAATAATACCTTTTTGTTTATATATAGGTACACAAGAAACTATCACGAAAATGGTCTCATATGCGGGTTTCGACAGGAAAGAGTAATCAGAATACGTTGAAATTGTTACAGTAGACGGATATTGATGTTGTTGGTTGATTTCTTGCAAAAGCCGAAAATTTAAAAATTTTCGAGTTAATACCACCTTGTTGTTCAAGTGTGATATGTATATGAATTTATAATTTATAATTTTGTGACATTTTCTTTTGTTGAATAAAATATAAATTAGCCTAAGGTTACGACAGCCACAATCGTGGTCGTGTAGCCATGTAGCTATACTGGATTCAAAATAATCATTTACCTATAAACGTGTGTATTTTATTTTTGATAGTTTGTAGTCGGTAGCCTGATCTTGTCTATGTGTTTTATGCATCTAGGTTTTAAAAAAGAGATCTCATCTATTTAAAAATCTTCTATACCGTTCACCACGGTGATTTTATTTATACAGAATTGTACAGCATTATCCATATGGTTGACTCTTTACTTAAATTAAGTCGTATGAGAAAAATTCATTATTCATGCTTTACAAAAATAGAAGCCAAATGGAAACAGGGTGTTTAATGCACCTAGGTTTTAAAACAGAGATCTCATCTATTTAAAAATCAAACGCATGTAAAAAAATATGTTACTCTATATACACACATACATACATATGTATATTCTTAATATTAAATATATGTTATGTTACAGGCACGATTTTCATTTTCCAAGAAATATTGAAATTTTTGTTTTAGTTTTTCGAAAATTGTTTCCAAAAATATATTTTGTAAAGTTTTCTTCGAAAATTTTTGGAAATTTTTTAAAAAAAATTTTTTTTTCAAATATTTTTCTGTAAAATATCTTTTTGAAAATGTTTTGTAAATTTTTTTATAATTTTTTTTAATAAATTAAAAAAAAAATTATAAATTTTATTGATATTTTTTGTTAAATTTAGGACTTTTCTGCAATCTATATTGAGTTAGAATGCTCAGACTAAAGCAAAAAGAAATGCCTTTTAACTGCTCCTATTTACCAGTGGGTATCCTGAGGGTCCATTGGCTACCTATATGCGTATTGCTTTCTATAAAGGTCTTTAACACAAATCAAAGCAGAAAAACCCTACCAACCTAAAAACAAACAAAAATTGCCCCTCGCAGGTTATTGATCACCCGAGATCTGTATGCACTCCTTGCGATCTACCTGTCGCGGTCTAATATTCATTTGACAAAAAAAGAAGAGAATCATCCGAAAAAAATTAAAAAAAAAAGTGAAAAAATAGGTGGGCGTGGTTTGTGGCTCTCAGCCTCCAAAGGAATAATCCGATGTTGCTGAATTGCAATCCCAAAATTTTCGAAACTATGCCTGACAGATTGGTGTGCTTAAATATTTTGTATCCCTTCTGGTGCCTTGGCAAATGACATTACCACACTAACACGGACAGACGGACATCGCTTAATCAACTTCTCTATATATAAGGATCCAGAATATATATACTTTATGGGGTCGGAAATGAATATTGTAGAAATTACACACGGGTTCACAAACTTATATATACCCTTTCCACCTATGGTGAAGGGTATCAAAAGTGAAAAATATTGATGGGCGTTGTTTTTGGCACGCAGGCTCCAGAGGAATGATCTGATGTTGGTGAGTTGCAATCCCAAAATTTTCGAAACTATGCTTGGTAGATTGGTGGGATTAAATTTTTTGTATCTCTTGTGGTACCTTGGAAAATGATATTACTACCCGAACAAGGACAGGCGAACAGACGGACATCGCTTAATCAATGTATAAGGATCCAGAATATATATACTTTATAGGGTCGGAAATGAATATAATGAAATTACACGCGGAATGCCAAACTTATATGTATATACCGTCCTTTCCACCTGTGGTGAACGGTATAAAAACATAAAATTGATGATAAAAATGAAATCTTGGATATTTAAATGTTAGATATTGAACGTATACTACGTGTGAATTTTGAGTTGCACTTTAATGACTTTTTGATGGGATTTGATGAAATATCAGACACTAAATATCAGGAATTAAATTTAAACGTCACCCAATATCCTTAAAATTATTTATTTTTTTAAATATTTGGTAAATGAAAATTGAGGTTAAATTTGTTAACTTGGTTTTATGAAATTCATAATAGTATTCTATTTTAACTGACCCTTTCAGCTCGTTCATTTCAATTGAACGCAATCCTAATATGCGATCGATAACAAGTTCGGCTGGCATAAAGAATTTGGCTTTTCTGAGTGGTATTTTTTATTACATTACCATTTTGTTAAGCATAAGATTTTGGCGTTTTGTTTTCTTTACTTTTATAGAAAAAAGTTTTTCTATTAAAATGTTTCCAGATATAGCAAAATATAAAACTTTCTCCAAATAACTTAAATATTTTCTCGAACTCGAATGAAGGTAACATTTTCAATTGCAACAAACTAACTTTTATGCAGTTAAATGTTAAATGAAATTAAAATCTGCATTTACACAAGCAATTGATTTTTTACAAGTTGTTTTGGAAAATATTGAAGAAATAGTCGACAATCTGTAAAGTTTTTTTATAACCAAGTAAAACATAATTTTAAAATCGTCGTCAAACTTTTGAAAAATATTGCTTTATTTTTAACTTTAAAAGAATAAAAAATTTTACAGCAATAGTATTAGGAAATTAATAAAATCATTGTTTTGCTTTACATAATTTGTTGCTCCAGGAAGGATATACAATTTTGAATTGGAATACTAAACTGAGATTATAAGAAAACTCATAAAAATTAGGGAACTGACAAGGAATTTAAAGATTTTTTAATTTAATGATTGCAAACCTTATATTTAAATAGAGAGGTATACCAAAGAACACTGTTAACTTCATGGGTCCTTTTTACTAGGGCCCCATTGATTTTTTTTAATTTACAACAACCTTACTTTTATTGAGACCCGTACTGCTACTGTTGACTTTCTTCCTAACCAATCGTAATTGCTAATATTTGTCTAAGCTTAAACTCCTCCATAGCATACGTATCTCCTAAGACTAATGATAGCCTGTGACATAGAGTGCACGCTACAAGTGTTGTTTGATTTCTATCTGGCCATTGAGCTGCCCCTATACGCAGTTAGCTGACTAAAGATACCCCAATTATATCCAAGATAGCTTTTGATCTAGAAGCTATTGCCTCAGAGTTATTTTGTTATTTTTTTTTCATGCCTCCATTGGCCTATAAATACCGGTAGTTCCTTTATTTTTCATCCTGTTTATTAAAAGCAAATGAAATTAATAATATCCTCAAGAGTAAAAAGAAAAATTTTTCAAACGCACAGAGCTCCATATGTACAAGTAAGTCTATATTAAAGCTGGAATTTAACAGCTATCAAGAGTTCGCATGCCAATAACCAGTTCCCTTGTGGCCACACAACACTTTATAAGGCTAACTTTTATATATGAGTACAACTTACCTCGGATTGACATAACTTACAAGGACAATTTGATTCTCACTTTTTGGATAACAAATATATTTTTTTCTGCATGGCGAGGATAAATTTTTCCTACCCAAATATTTATGCAAAATATTTGTACATAAAATGTATCCGCTCAGTAAAATGCCTCAATATTTCTTGCGTGACGACCTCTTTGTGTTAGTACCTCATTTCTGCTAGTGCGAAACGCACAATGAAACCAGTAATTAACCTTTGAAATAGTATTTAAGAAGCTTTTCTTTTTTCCGTAAAAAATAATTTTAAATTAGAACATGAAGTTCAACTTTTTCCATTTTCGGGGAAATTAACGAGGCTGTCAAACTAATGGAAGAATCTTTCTCCAAATCGACAGTAATTTAGTAATAGCAAATAGTTAAAAGCTGCAGTATTTCATTGAATGTTATTGCGTTGAAAATACAAAAAGTCAGGAAAGTGTTAAACTTTCCTCGTATACAGCCTAGCAGTAACTAGATCTAATTAAGAGTCTATTACAGATAACCAATTGTAAAGCTATAAGTAAAACTCGTGATATTCAGTAACGGCAAGTTATACTTGTGTGCCTGCCAGCCGATATTAATAAATAGTCCTTTATTTCTTTATTCAAACTAATAAATATATCTGTTCAATAAAGAACTTTAAATGTACAGTTGTTTATATAAAAAAAAAATCATCCAAATCCGCTGGCTGGCAACATCCTTAATGATCGTGTGTACATTCGACTAATAAAGAGGAACCTTGCTTCTCTCAATCGAACATAAGAAGCATACCTCTCATATAAATATGTCTGCAACTGTTTAATATACAATTTTATTGTCTGCCACTGGCTGGACTTTACAAATACACCTAATTCTGTTGTTACATGGTAGAGTGGTTCCAGAAAAATCCGTGTAAAAAAACCGTGTAAAAAAAAACATTGATCATATACAAAAATTTGTGAGTGGTTCCTTATCTCTAAAACCTATTAAAATTAGTGAAAAACGAAAATTTTTTTAAGAACAAGAAATCATGTTTACTTTTACACATACATATATGCATCTACATATAATTTGTTTTTGCACCGTTTAGGTGCATCTGTAGTGTATGATGAAGACTTAACAGATAGTTTCGTTCCAGAAATCAACGATTGCCTAATTGAATTTTAATTTATATGTAGTTATTAAATAGTTATTACTGTAGTTATTACTGTAACGTTGAGCCTTCTCCATTTCGAAGGCGATCTAAAATTTCAATTTTGTTTTCTAGAGAAATGGCTTTACGTTGTAGTTTTTTATTTGAAATTTTCGACTTCTTCTTTTAGATATGCATTGATAGTACCCTCGGGGGTTCCAATTGTCACTGCAGGAATATGGCAAATGCTTTGACGCGGTCCACTCGGGGAAAATAGGGGCACCAGACGCTAGGGTTCCTAGAGCCTAAATCTGGAAGAAAAGGTCTGTGAGTAAAATCACGGGCTCTCTTCGAGGCCCGACCAGTGCCCAAAGGACTGGTACCATGGGAATCGGTGGCTCCACAGAGAGCCTATTCTCTCAGTGACCGGTTATTGGTGAGGTCCCCTTCGGGGGTACACGTGGTGGTTATGGTTTAAGATCGATTTATGTAGGTATGGTGCACGGTCGATCAAGTGTGCTGTTGCACTCTCAACAGACGGAGTTTGGATAGTCTCCAAACCCCTAAGCAAGAGGTTATAATGTGGATCTAGGCTTGCCTTGGAAAGGCTTACCATATTATATAAATTGCTATTCATTGTGACTGTATCACACACAAAAAGCGATTGGTGGCAATCGTAAAGTGTTGTTATACTACACAATGGGGGCGCTAGTCTATGCCTAAGTTTCTCTCGGTGGTAAGACCACCGTGAGGTTAGGCCGAGTAGCCAGGTACTCACGTTAATCTTGTTCCACAAATGCATTGTATGCACAAAAAGGGAATTCCTCTAAATTTTTGATATAAAAATATTTTGCAAAACTTAAATTTATCATATAAAATCTAAACCAAAAAGATTTTGAATCGTGTTAAATGGAGTAAAATCGTGTAAAAAAATATTTTTTTTATTTTCAAACCGTTTTAAATCAAAACCGTGTAAAAACAGAATTGGGTGTATATGTATTTTAATATTACCTTAGATTTGAGATAGGTGTACTTATTTCTAGTTCAAATACTTTAAATTTAACTTTAAATTTAAATAAAATAGAAAAAATTTTTTAATATCCATCCAATTGGCTTTATTAATTAGATAATTTTACGAAAATAATGTTTAAATATGATTTCGGGCATCTGGTCGGCGTATTTGGTGTGGATATGGCGTAATGAAGAGGTCTAATTTTCAAACACCCTTCACTATATGTCAACGCGACGCTTTCAAAAGCTCTATGGTTTCCGTTTTATCTGCATAGCCCTGATAGCTGGCATATCCCTATAAAATATAATCGAACGTCATCAAATAATAAGCACAAGGTGATAAGTAAACATGACCACTTCTTAAAAATGTTTGATTGCCAAATGTTTCCTTCAGTAAATTGATTGTATCGCGAGCTGTCTTACATGTGGCACATTTCTGCTGAACACATATCTCTGCAGCATCACGAGTAATACCTTCCTATGAGCGGTCAAAAGTATAATAAGAAAATATTGCGAAAACTATTAATAGTTTCTAGAATTAGGCGTTCTGATCGACGATTATGAGCACTAAGAATAATTACATTCGGTTTGAAGTGTCAAGAAAACTATCCCTTTCCCCTCCCTATTGTGCCCAAAAGCTATATATATAGTTATTCATCTCCATATATCAAGGGCCCATACTGAAATTCATTTTGATATTTTAAATGGTATGACCTGTAGAGCCTTCACAAAAATAGTGGCATACACACCCAACCACTCACAGACGTCATCGCAAAAATAACCATAATGAATTCAGGAGACCTCAAAACGTATAAATCCGTTGAAATTCCAATATCGTTTTTTACACGATTACTATACTTTACCTATACAAAGTATGGTAAAGTAAAAAACGAGTGCTGTCAAATCAGCAATCACAGTAAAATCTGCTGGCTTTTTCAATTTATCCGCATTTAAAAAAAACACTCCTTAGAAAACAGTAGAAAAAGATTAGTTTTATTGTCATCTTAAAAATGATTTACGAATCCCCCCGAAAATTTTAAAGCAGTAAAAACTTTCTGAAATACATAAAGTATTTTCTTATTTGATTTGCTCTAAAACTAAGCAATGAAAGCAAATGAAATAAATTTGAGTACAAGAATTTTTGTACGAAATTTTAATATTTTCTTTTTATTATCAATATTTTTTATCAAGAATGTTTGTAGTAATGAGTGGTTCCTTATCTCTAAAACCTATTAAAATTAGTGAAAAACGAAAATTTTTTTAAGAACAAGAAATCATGTTTACTTTTACACATACATATATGCATCTACATATAATTTGTTTTTGCACCGTTTAGGTGCATCTGTAGTGTATGATGAAGACTTAACAGATAGTTTCGTTCCAGAAATCAACGATTGCCTAATTGAATTTTAATTTATATGTAGTTATTAAATAGTTATTACTGTAGTTATTACTGTAACGTTGAGCCTTCTCCATTTCGAAGGCGATCTAAAATTTCAATTTTGTTTTCTAGAGAAATGGCTTTACGTTGTAGTTTTTTATTTGAAATTTTCGACTTCTTCTTTTAGATATGCATTGATAGTACCCTCGGGGGTTCCAATTGTCACTGCAGGAATATGGCAAATGCTTTGACGCGGTCCACTCGGGGAAAATAGGGGCACCAGACGCTAGGGTTCCTAGAGCCTAAATCTGGAAGAAAAGGTCTGTGAGTAAAATCACGGGCTCTCTTCGAGGCCCGACCAGTGCCCAAAGGACTGGTACCATGGGAATCGGTGGCTCCACAGAGAGCCTATTCTCTCAGTGACCGGTTATTGGTGAGGTCCCCTTCGGGGGTACACGTGGTGGTTATGGTTTAAGATCGATTTATGTAGGTATGGTGCACGGTCGATCAAGTGTGCTGTTGCACTCTCAACAGACGGAGTTTGGATAGTCTCCAAACCCCTAAGCAAGAGGTTATAATGTGGATCTAGGCTTGCCTTGGAAAGGCTTACCATATTATATAAATTGCTATTCATTGTGACTGTATCACACACAAAAAGCGATTGGTGGCAATCGTAAAGTGTTGTTATACTACACAATGGGGGCGCTAGTCTATGCCTAAGTTTCTCTCGGTGGTAAGACCACCGTGAGGTTAGGCCGAGTAGCCAGGTACTCACGTTAATCTTGTTCCACAAATGCATTGTATGCACAAAAAGGGAATTCCTCTAAATTTTTGATATAAAAATATTTTGCAAAACTTAAATTTATCATATAAAATCTAAACCAAAAAGATTTTGAATCGTGTTAAATGGAGTAAAATCGTGTAAAAAAATATTTTTTTTATTTTCAAACCGTTTTAAATCAAAACCGTGTAAAAACAGAATTGGGTGTATATGTATTTTAATATTACCTTAGATTTGAGATAGGTGTACTTATTTCTAGTTCAAATACTTTAAATTTAACTTTAAATTTAAATAAAATAGAAAAAATTTTTTAATATCCATCCAATTGGCTTTATTAATTAGATAATTTTACGAAAATAATGTTTAAATATGATTTCGGGCATCTGGTCGGCGTATTTGGTGTGGATATGGCGTAATGAAGAGGTCTAATTTTCAAACACCCTTCACTATATGTCAACGTGACGCTTTCAAAAGCTCTATGGTTTCCGTTTTATCTGCATAGCCCTGATAGCTGGCATATCCCTATAAAATATAATCGAACGTCATCAAATAATAAGCACAAGGTGATAAGTAAACATGACCACTTCTTAAAAATGTTTGATTGCCAAATGTTTCCTTCAGTAAATTGATTGTATCGCGAGCTGTCTTACATGTGGCACATTTCTGCTGAACACATATCTCTGCAGCATCACGAGTAATACCTTCCTATGAGCGGTCAAAAGTATAATAAGAAAATATTGCGAAAACTATTAATAGTTTCTAGAATTAGGCGTTCTGATCGACGATTATGAGCACTAAGAATAATTACATTCGGTTTGAAGTGTCAAGAAAACTATCCCTTTCCCCTCCCTATTGTGCCCAAAAGCTATATATATAGTTATTCATCTCCATATATCAAGGGCCCATACTGAAATTCATTTTGATATTTTAAATGGTATGACCTGTAGAGCCTTCACAAAAATAGTGGCATACACACCCAACCACTCACAGACGTCATCGCAAAAATAACCATAATGAATTCAGGAGACCTCAAAACGTATAAATCCGTTGAAATTCCAATATCGTTTTTTACACGATTACTATACTTTACCTATACAAAGTATGGTAAAGTAAAAAACGAGTGCTGTCAAATCAGCAATCACAGTAAAATCTGCTGGCTTTTTCAATTTATCCGCATTTAAAAAAAACACTCCTTAGAAAACAGTAGAAAAAGATTAGTTTTATTGTCATCTTAAAAATGATTTACGAATCCCCCCGAAAATTTTAAAGCAGTAAAAACTTTCTGAAATACATAAAGTATTTTCTTATTTGATTTGCTCTAAAACTAAGCAATGAAAGCAAATGAAATAAATTTGAGTACAAGAATTTTTGTACGAAATTTTAATATTTTCTTTTTATTATCAATATTTTTTATCAAGAATGTTTGTAGTAATGAAAAACTCTCTCGAAAGACATTAGAAACAAGTTTTCACATTAAACTCTTAATATAGTTGTTTGATATAAAGGATGCCCCGAATTCATTTGATAATTGTGACAAGAGTGCGGTAACTGATGGAATTTTTGAGATACATTCTTAATCCTTTTAGAGCTGTATGCGGGTTTGTAAATTATAATTGATTAAAAACTAAAAGCAATTTACCAATAGCTGATTAGTATTGACGCGCTAATTTACGCTTGTCTGTAAAATTTATGCAGAGGAATCGAAGACCGCACAAGCGATATAGAAACAAATTAGAAAAATTTCATCCAGGGGTTTAATGTTGTGTACAATATGAATCAATTAATAATTAGAGGTATAAAACTTTAAGTTGTCAATACTGTTTGACCTGAATAGACTGGAACCTGTACCTAGTTTCTGTAACTAAAATGAGAAACTTTTCACATTAAAATATAATAGTCATTCTGTTTTTCCAGGTTGTCCCCTAGTTAAACCTAAAATTTTTCAAATAATAAAAATATTTGTCATTATCTCTAGCTTACCCTGTGTAAAACAAGATGACTATAATAATTTCATGTGGAAAGTTTCTCACATAAGTTACAGAAACGAGGCACTGAACATAAAAAGGCCTGCAAATTGTTATTTTTTTTTTTGAAAACAACTTGGCTCAGTTGATCATATTGTTTAAAGATGAAGCAAAAACAAAACGAATTTTTGTAAGCAGTACATTATTTTCCTGTCAATTTTGTATGACATAAAAGTTTACAAAAAATCGAATTTTTTACATTTCCCCTTATACTAGTGCATACTAAACTGCACAACTGTAAGGCAGAGATAAACAATTTAAATTTACGAAGAGTTACGAATCTAATACTGTATGGTATTAGGTCATCTAAACTGCGCCGAAATAATCAGTTAAAAGGAAAAGCTACTAAAGGGCATTTCACAATATAATACAAGTATTAATACGTTTGAATAAAATGCAACTCTGATCTAATTATTGTTTGATTTTTTTTTTTTTTAAACAATAACAACTCATCATACCAGGGTTCATTTTCCTCAAAAGTATTAATACTTGTATGTATTTTAGTGTGAAAAGCCCTTAAATGGGACATCGCGAAGAAGGAAGGTAGCGCTTAGGTAGCCGCAAAAGTAAAAAATTTCCCGAAAATTTTTTAATTTCATTTGTTTTTTCTTTACTTCGACATTGAGATACTATAAAGCCTTCTCCCGTAAGTGAGTTGTTTACTGAGATCTTAGGTTCATTTTTGTAGTTGATTGTTTCCTTGAATTTTGAACGGTTTGCTACCTATGGACCTGAACAGGGAAAAAAAGGTAAAAAAAAATGAATTTTTTAAAGTTTTTTGCGATTTTGACCTTGGAGATGAAGTTTTTTTGATTTTATATGTTAACAATTTTTGTTCTTTATGACAAGAGCTACAACTTTGCCTCAGAGAGTATATCAAAATTTCAAACGGTTTGCAAAATATGAGCTTAAGTAAATGATAATTTTTTGCAAATATGACATCGAGGCCCCACATCTTTGAGGGCCCATAAAAAAAACCTGGAGCACTTTGGGCAAAACTGGGAGACAGGGGTCTTTTTTTTTGGTCTTTTACGACGTAGTGGTGTCCGTATATGGTTATTTTGCCATGACTTAAAAAATTACATAGTGCGATATCATAGATAACTGCTAGCTACAGTTGAAAAAGCAATTATTAAAAGGACTAGCAATATATTTAGAGTGAGCTTTTCTGTTAATCTTTAATTCGAAACTGTTTTACAATAAGAAACAAAATATAGTCGATCACAAATTGCTACTTCTGAAGTCTCTCAAGATTCGAATAGATTGTATTTATTTAGCTTCATGTAATAATGTGTTTTTAATCTGTTGAAAAATTTTCTATCTTGCGAAATCTTAAAGTACAGGGTGGGCCAAAAGAAACCAAGGGCTCTCCAAAAATTTGTCTTAAAAGTGCCATTGTGTCTCGGGCAGTATGGGCAGTGGCTCCGTCCTGCTGAAACCACATACCAGGTCTGTTTTCAAGAGCAGGACGTAAAAAATTTTCTATCATAAACCGATACCGCTCTCCATTTACGGTTACAGCACTTCCATCTTCATTCTCGAAGAAGTAGGGCCCAATGACATTTTCAGATGTGATCCCACACCATACTGTACACCTGATGGGGTGCAATTGGCGTTGATGAATGGCTCTTGGATTTTCAGAACCCCAGAACCTACAGTTCTGCTTTTTAACAAAGCCATTCAAATGAAAATGAGTTTCATCACTCATAATCAAATTTTCAATAATGTCGGCGATATGCTCTTTGCGTTAAAATAATTGATCTCTGGTTTAAATAATACAATTCCAAGTGTTGTCTATATAATCTGAAAGAAAAAATAAAAAAAGTTAATAAACAAAAAAGTTATTAAACTTTTACACCCCTTGGTTTCTTTTGGCCCACCCTGTATTTATCCTAATACTCGTACGTATAAAAAATAACGTTTTTTTTTCACAGATGTTTTCCATCGCCTTCTTGTATCGTCAGATCCTTATGTTGCAGTTTTATATAAAATTTTGATTTTTATCCAAGGCTGGGTACCTTTATTTAAAGGATATACGTATATATTATTATTATTATTATTATTATTATTATTATTATTATTATTATTATTATTATTTTTGAAAGCGGGTTATTTTGAACCCAGTTACGCAACAGATAGCGCTGATGTCAAGTAATGACAAAATATTAATTACTTACTGCTAAGTATCCAGTTGAATAAAATTTTTTTGATTGGATTTGAATTTTTACTTTGTAGAATTAAAATGTTATTAAAATATTTTAAACGTCTTTTACCGATTACAATATTTTGAATATAACTCTGACGTTTAAATAGGCGCTATTGCAAAACAACAAAATCAGATGTAAACTGATATTCTGTATGGCCACAGAAATTAGAATCTACTTTAACGTTTTCTAAAATTTTAGTATAAATATAACATCCTCCCATGGGTTGTTGTTTGCACTCATAACAATGCATCTAATGAATTTCTAGTGGCCTAAAATTATTTAGTGTTTTTATATAAAGCTAAACTACACAAATTTCTACAGTATATTTTATGTACATAATCGTACATACATACACATATTTGCACATCAATCAATTCAGCAAAAGAGCACATATATTTCCATATTTTTATTTATTTTTGTTTTTTTTTTTTTTTGTCCATATCAAGTCTTTATAAATACTACCATTTTTGGTCAAATGCGGTTTACAATGTGTCAAAATTTACTGACAGTGCATAATGAGGTTTACTTGTTGTTGGTCTAGTACATTCTACTCTTGCACGGCATCAAACTCGTACATGATTTGCCACATTTTGTATCAAATAGTTTCGAATAGTAAAATATTTAATGCTTTGGTTTTTGTTTTCATTTTCGTAAAGTAAAATTGAAACCAAAGCGAGCATTTGGTGATGTTGAAAATTTTATTTGGGTTTATTTAATTTTTTAGTTTTTGTTGACAGTAAAACAGAAACGAGATTTGTTTTAAAATTGGTCAATGGGGTTTTAATAACCATTTGATTTTAGAGCAATGAAACAACAAGCGAAATGATGTCTAATGGGAAATAATGGTAAACGAATAAGGGAAATTTAATAAAGATACTAAAATGTTGCTATGCTTGCTTTAACAGAAGAGACAATTTATGTTTACGAGTATAAGCTTTTTATTTATTTATGCTTTAAAGAAAACAGTTTATTTTTCAGTAAATTATTAAAAAAATTATTTAATTTCTAAAATGATTTAAAAGGATATTTTAAGAGTTTGGTTTATTGCTCAGTGTTATTTATAAATTTTTAATTTACCAGCGTAGTATTTAATTTATTTGAGAAAACATGCAAGATTTAAAGTATTTTGAAATATAGAAATATCAATAGTTTTAATAAGGCTATTGATATTGGTTTAATTTATCGAGCAAGCTTTGAGCTTGCAACTTCTGGTAGGAAACTTTCTGCTTCCAAGTTATATTGTAAATAATGTACGCTATTAAATTATTGTTAGTTTCTAGTTACTTTCACTGGATTTCCAGAAAGCAAAACGTTCTAACACATATCTTGTTCCATCTATATCCAAGCGCAATTTGAATATAAATAATTTTTGCAAAAAGAAAACCGACTTCAAAACAGATAGAAGGGCACCAATAATCTGTAAGAATTAGATTTAAACCAAATAATAGATGCGCCAAAATTAGCGGAAAAAAGTAAAGACTATGTGAATGTCAAACATCTACCTATTACTGTTCAAAATTTAAGCTATTTTCACCAGCATCCGTCTTTTATGGGGACACCATTCACCTCTGTCTATAACGGTTTCAAAGATAGGGTCACATAGATCAAATAACATCACCTATTGGGACACTCTTTCATTTACAATTTTAAATTAAAGAGTTGTTGTTATAGAGGACTTGACCACAAAGATTCTTTGTAAATTTCAACTATCTGTATATAACTATTGGGACACCCTTTACATTATAATTCCAAATATTTATACTTGTTATCATACCAGAGATAGTAGTGGACAGTCTGCTTAATTTTCAAGTGTTTGTGTTTAACCGTTCAAAAGATAGGGCCATATAGATCAAATTACATAATTTACGGTGACACCCTTCAGTTTCTAAATTCAAATTGTATACTTGTTATAGTGGACTTTGCAATACAGGTTCCTTGTAAATTTCAGCTGTCTTTCTATAACAGTTCAAAAGTTTGGCAACACGCATAGAATTACATTAATTATTGGGACCCCTTTTATTTCCAAATTCAAATTTTATACTTTTTTTATAGCGGACTTAGCAATACAGGTTCTTTGTAAATGTCAGCGGTCTGTGTACAACTGTTCAAAAGTATGGCCATATACATCAAATTAAAAAATCTTGAATATTTATACAAATATATTTTCAAGGTTTTGCTTATAACGGTTCAAAAGATAGGCTCAAATAGGTCAAATTACGTCACCTATGGGAACACCCTTTAAATTTTAAATATATTTGTTTTTATTAATTTCTGCTGTTAGGAGCTATAGCGACACGCAATTTTTAAAATTTTAATTTGGTGTCCTTTACGGTTCTTAATACACGTAAAAAACATGTATGTTGTATGGGGACACCCTTTAATTTTTAATATAATGAACTGATTTTAAAATGGTACCCACCTGAAAGCATAACCTTTCAAATAAAGAAAAAAATTTTAAAACCGGTTCAGAAATGGCTAAGTTCTGCGGTTACATACATAATAAAAAAAAGCAACATTCAGACGAATAGATAACCTCCTTCTTTTTTGAAGTCGGTTAATAAAAGCACAATAACAAATATTTCTATACTGCCGTTAACTAATTAAAAAATCTGGAGTTTCCTATACTTAACTATACCATAGCTCGTGGGAACAGATATTTTATGGATATATTACATAAAGAATAAAAGTTTGAAACGAAAAAATAAATATTTTCGGTTATGGGTGTCAAGTAAACTATTCCTCCCCCGATTATGCCCAAAAGTTATACAGCTCTTTATCACTACACATACCAAAGGCACATACTATATTCCATTTTGATATGTCAAACGCTATCAGCTGTAGAGCGTGCACAAAAATAATGGCAAACACGTAAACTACCCCTCTCCCTTCCTGATTATACCATTCTTCACTATATACCATATTTTGTTATGTTAAAAGGTGTGGACAGACGTCATCGCGAAAATAGTAAAAATAGATTCAGGACACGACAAAACGTAAAGGATCTGTTGAAATTCCGACATCGATTTTTTTTAACGATTACTATAATTTGGATTTATTTTTTACTTTTGTGTAAAATTTATGAAGGAAATAATAAAATTTATTGTTGTATCCTTTGTGACGATAAATAAAGTACATGTCTTTTAGTATTAAGTGTTGAAGAGGGACAGAAATACATTTAAATTTACAAGTTTATTACAAGTTTCCTTTTGGCTATTTCCTATGTATAAAGCAATCTAAAATGTTTTAATATTAAAAATTATTTCATTTGCAAATGATTAAATAGCAACATTCATATTACATGTTTCTCTTACAAAAGCTTTTTCAAATACAAACGAATTTTTAAAGTTAGAAGGAAATTCTCTTACCAAAGCAATTGAATTATTTTTTGTTTACCTTTCTTATTACCATCATTTATAACCCTAAAGGATCTTTGAGCAAAAATTATGTTTTTGTGTGCAAATAAAAATGTAATATATGTAATGTGAAAAGCCTTAAGAAGTTGAAAGGGATTATCAAATCGTACGTTTTAATGTATTAGAAAAGGGTCAGTAAATTTTAATCATATTAAGTGATAAAAAAATAGCATTTGCAAAAATCATTTCTTTTGAAACAGGCGTAATGAAATACAAAGAGTTAAAAGGAAGAGAAAATCCTTTTAACTCGTGCACATAATCTAGGGCTGCCGATTTTGTAATGCGAATGTGGCAATTCTAAAGCGATGTTATGTAATTCTCGTAAATCTTGTACTTTCCTAAAAAGTTATTATATACTGCTACCCAAAACTAGAGTGTTTTCATTACAGGAGTCACCTACCCTTATACGCTTGCTCGGAAAAATTTAAATTCGTTGATCAATAATGTAAAATTATTATCAAAATTCATGCTCTGTGGAAGAAGTTTATTTGAGGAACTTTAAAATCAAAAAGGCCGCAGGTGCAGACTTAAAACTGGCAGAGAAATATAACATCGGAGGAGCAGAGCTTATAAGGTGCACTGTAAACACTAAAGGCCATATCATCCTCGCATATGCGGAAGAAATTGGCATCGTTGGAAAGGTAGAGCGAGATGTAACGGTTGCTTTTTCCATAATCGAGAAGGAATAAGCATAGGTGGGTCTAACGATAAATGAGGACACAACCAAACTTATGCTAGCATCTGCTAGGCAAATTTCGCTACGGCGGAAAGCCGACATTGTGAAGGCCGGTAGTTGCGGCGTCGGGCAAAGCAAAGATTTAAGAGTAGAGCCATCCCTCGACGAACTAAAGCCTTGTACAATACGCTTAATCTACCCGTTTTTCTTTACGGCACAGAAACGTGGGTACTGGCGAAAGCAGATGAAGCGATACTGGGTGCTTTTGAGTCCTTCGAAAAATCTAAGGGCGAATATGAGTGAATGAGGAATATAGATGTCGAACGAACTGTGAGCTGTATGAGTTATATCCCGACATGACCGTTAGTAAGCTCATAAAAATACAGCGATTGCGCTGGCTGTGCCATGTCGGTCGAATGAATACAAACGTACCAGCCAAAAAGGTATTAGATGATTACTACTATGGAAAACGAAGACAGGGAATACCGAGACTTCAGTGAATAGATCAACTGGCAGAAGACATGCAGAGAAAGTTTGCATGGAAATCATTCATTACGCAGGCTAAGACCATATTGTTACATGCCTCAGACATCGCTGGAGTTTTGTCACCAGCCAACTTAAATCGCAACATCAGAAAAGGTCCCAACCCTACTGCAGGACAGAGACAAAAACAAATAAAATAACGGAAACAAAAAAAAATTACAAAAACATAGAAACATGAGAGAGCCAGATGTTTCGCTCCCCACTCGCCCACCCTAGCTAGAACACAAAAATCTTTCACACACTTACAGGTTGTAGAGCGAACTTATAAAAAAAAAACTCTTAAAACTTTGAGAATTACTTAAAATAATTTTTATCGTGGGCCAGAAAACCACAAGCAACCTTTTAAAAAGGAATCGTTCATATGATGCTGATGTCGTCATAACTCACATAACGTCGTCCAATATGTTGAATGCATCGGGATTCCAATGCAGCGAGTAGGCAGAGAAGGCGTTCGACTGTTTCCTCCTCTTACATCTTGGCAGCATCTGCAAAAGTCACAAGATTTTTACAAGTTATTTGGAGCCCACGGAAAGTCCAATTTAAGGTCAATATGCATAGATGAGCATCGTTATATTAGATTCGAAATATATAATTTTATAAGAAGGCAATTAAATATTGCAGAAATTTCAAATGGAATGAAAAACTTACGTTTGCCCTTCCCAATTCCAAATAACAATCTATTTACTGTGAACTATAAATCTCTAAGTTGTACACATTTATTAGACTGGGGAACGTTTTTAGGTCATTTCATTAACATTTAAATTTATGCCCATTAGCAATTAGGCAAATTATTTTATTATTATTTTTGTGTTTTTGTATGGAACCCACTTCTTGATTTTTATATAAAGTTCTATTAAAATATCTTTGTTTTCTATATCCTTGCCTTCTCAATAAATGCTTTAGAATATATGTATGTATATATTGTTCTATTCAAGTCAATTGCATTGTTTATGTTTTTTTATATTTTTTCTTACGCTTATTTTTGTTTATTTTATATTGCTAATATTCTGTGACATAGTTTTGTTTTCCTTGTAGACATTTTTCATGGAAAATAGTTTTTCCTTTGGCTATTCTGTCATCATTTGTATTTTTGCAATGTATGCAAAATAACTTGCAAATTAAATAGAAAAATATTGAGAAATGGTTTTCATATAAAATTAGTTTCAGTTTTTAATAGCCCTGAGTCAAACAAAACAACAGAGTACTTTCAATGAATAAAAGTGGACTATTTATTAACACATAAATGAGTAGCTCAGATAAAACTTAACGAAATTTTAGGAAGAGGCAAAGCACTTGTTGCTGCTAATTAAATTAAAATAACCAAATTAGTTGAAATTATTTCTTAATTGTTATGACCTTCTAGATATATAGAAAAATAATTGGGGTATTCACAAGGTGTCATGAAGTCATAGTTTTCTTAAAAAATAACATGGAAAAATATGACTGCTGTGAACAACCCCTAATATTTGTTTGTTCTAAAACATTTTCTAAGTCATTTAATTTCAAGAATAGCTGTATCATCTATTATTACATTTAAGAAACTTGTGGCCTTATTTGTGCCTTATTTTCATATTTATGTGTTCGTGCGGATTTAAATCTGAAGATTGGAAATTATATGAACAAACCACATTTTAAATGTTACATTAAAATAATAGCAAATTAAACTATATTTTCAGGGAATTTCATGGCACTTGTGAAACTGTTTTTTTCCATGTAGCTTCTAAGTAGCTTTACGAATGCCTCAACTTCTTATTATTCCATTTTATTACATGTTGTCGGTCATAAATTATTTGCAAAGGGCTACTTACTGTGAATATTCATTTCTAACTGTGTTAGTATGGCTTTCGGCCATTTCCTCATTTGCAATTACGCATTCGTACACATACATATGTACTTAAAATCACTGCAAATAAGTTGAATATAAACATACATAAGCAGGCATGACGATGATGTATTTTTAACGCTTGGCGCAATAAATGAAGTTCATGTAATAAAAATTGTAATATCAACATTTGTTGAAAAAACTTAATACTAGAGATAAAAATGAAATAAATTACAACAATAAAAATGAAAGTGCATTTGAAGCACAGAAATTCGTTTTTCCCCTTCGGAAAAATAGAAAAATACATGGTGTTGAGGAGAATATAAGACGGGTGTAACATTTTTCCTATTTGTTAACCCAAAAAAAAAAAAAAAAATATTTTGACTGTGTTACAAAAAAAAAAAACTCACATATTTCTGAACTGAACTGACAAAAGGCCAAAACCAAAATATGTATTTTTACCCAACATTATTTCTGTGGCAATAAGGAATAAGTGCTTAAGTCGACTTAAGCAAAAATTAAGTTACTGGCACCTTTGAAATCTCCGTACTTCAAAGTACCCGTGTGCAAAGTTTCAATTATTTTGTACTATTTTTCAGGAAGTTATAGCAAAAAAACTTCCTGCTTATCTTTTTTCAATGCCGAATCGTATTTGGAAAAAAGCTAAAGAAACTACCAGGTATTTTTCAAAATCATAGAAACTCCTTTTACAACTTATTAATTGCAACGCCTGCGTACTTTTGGTAGATATAAGATATTTTTCAAAATCATACGTTTCACTCCCATAGGTAAACTTTAAAGATAAGTATTTAAAAAAAAAAATTATTTTAAAGTTTAAAATTGCTCTCCTACAAAACTTAAAAATCAGACTTAAGCACTTTTTCTTTATTGCCACAGATTTGTTTATTTTTACTAATACTTAACATACTATGTTTAATAATAATATATTATGGTTATAATTATAATTTTATTTTTAAATATTAAAAGAAATTTGGTTTTGGTTTGTACTATAATATGGTTCAAATCAACAATGTTGCTTTTTTGGTACGTATAACCATTAAATGATTAACTGTTAAATAAAACTTGTTTATCGTGACCAAAGTATTGTTTAAAATAACTATAATTTGTTCACCGCAAACATATATTGTAAGAGGGAACATAGTGTTGTTGCCGTGACCATACAATAACCATGTTTTTTCTTTGTATGAAAAAATAATAAAATCATTAGGACGGTAAACGCTTTAGTTTTTAAACGTCTTGAAATAATTTTTATACTTTTATTTGTGCCTCCAAAACTCTGTCGTTTCTGAATCGATTTTAACACCTTTTTTATTTGAAAGATTACTGGTACTGATCAGTCCGATTTAAAAAAATATTTAATTTCAAAAATTAAAAGGCGTCCGCATGCGTTTTTAACGAATATGTCGGATCAGAGAGGGTAGGCTTTTCAAATTTTTACAAAGTGCGTATGACGATAATGCCTAAAAATTAATAGTATTAAAAAACTGAATTTAAAAACAGAAGCGCGTTTCCACATATGATATAATTAGATGTAAGTATATGGCTTTATTTTTTGGGTAACAGCAGGTATAAAATTTAAGAATATTAATCAAAGGTTGTTTCATAGGTAATGTTCTTTTGAACCCCTTGAAACATGGTAAAGACATAAAATTAAAAAAAAAGTAAAGATGTAAGATGGCCCCATCTTTTACACAATAGTAGACGGAATCTTAAAATTTTTTTATAGAACGAATAAGACAAATAAAAATTAATAAGACAAATAAAGTCCCACTGAACAAAAAATACTGTAAAATGAGGTATAGAAGAATAATTTTTATTTTCTAAGCGAAATATAAAACTTGGAAAATAATCCTTATTTTCTAAGTGAAATATAAAACTCAGAAAGTAATTTTTATTCTTCAATCAGAAAATAAAACGTAAACATCAATCATTAAATGGCGAGCAAAGAATAAAACTCAGACAATAATTTTTATTCTCTGAGCAGAAAATAAAACTCGGAGAATAATTTTTATTTTCCAGGCGAAAAATAAAACTCAACAAGTAATCATTGATGTCTGAGGAAAAAATAGAACTCGAAAAATAATTTTTATTTTTGATTTTTTCAATAAAACTTAAAAAATAAAAATCATTGGCGGAACGAACAGTCCCCTTAAAGACGATTGCAATGGTGTACTCCTTGTACATGTAGCATATCCCTAACATAATGATTTTTTTGTTTTAAAATGTGATGGATAATCATTATTTGCGATCCCTGGTATATATAGAGAAAGTAAATTTGTATATATAGAGAGATATATACTATTTTCAAGTAAAAGAAAAATATATAAAGGGAATAAAAATAGAGAAAATAGTAGTGTAATATAAAGAAATAGTGTTTAAAAGTGCAAAACAATTAAAAAAAATCTCTTTCTCCTATGAAATATAATATAAAAATTAACTTTCTCATATCCAATTTTTTTGATAAGTTTGTTTAAATTGAAAATTAATAACAACTGAAACTATCTTGTAGATAGATACGAAGAGTGCTGATGACGGACGTAACTGTCTAGAAAATGCATTCCACTCTGCTGGTATATAATTTTTCTTTATCTCTTTATAATGAAGAACTTAAGAATAAATAATTAATTTATTCATTAAAAATAGTTCAAATAAAATTCATATAATTTCGCAGAGCGGGCACGACTTTGACATTGTGAACTTCAACACTATTGTGTTAGTAATCAATTTTCTTTTAATTGTTGTTAATTGCTAACCAAAGGTTGGCTAAAAGCAAGACAGATATATGTATACCATTTTCAAGTAAAAGAAAATATATAGAAAATAAAAGTAAGGAAAAATGTTTGCTTGGTAGTATAATATAAAGAAATAGTGTTTAAAAGTGTAAAAAAAATTAAAAAAAAGCCCTATATCCTATGAAATCTTCTATATATATAAAACAGGATGGGTGTATGTATGTAACGTATGGACTCTAAAACTGCTAGGCTGATTTTGATGAAATTTAAAGGGAATTTTCAGAATATTCAGGCGGGTGACACTGTGAAGTCTGATTTTCGGTCTGCGGGCGGAGGGGCGTGGCAAAATCCAATTTTCATATTGCTCCACCAATGACATATACATATATTCATTTTTTTTAAGTCGCCCGGAATGCCACCGCATGTACTAACATTAAAGGTTGGAACACCGGTAATTCGTATTCGCAACTTAAACGCACCAAAGTTATGCAACGGAACCAGATTGACCATCAAAAGTTGTTCACCAAATTTAATCGAGGCAACAATCATCGGTGGCAGATTCAAAGGCGAAGACGTACTTATTCCACGAATTCCGATGATTTCCAACGATATACCATTCCAATTCGCTTTGCGTCTTGCCTTTGTTATTAACATCAACAAGGCCATTGACTATTGCTTAATTTTGGAAAATTCATGTTTTTCACACGGCCGGTTGTATATGGCTTGCTCCCAAGTTGGCAGGCAAAAAAATTTATACGTTTTTACATCAAATAAAAAAACAAAAAACATTGTCTCCCCGCTGACCTTAAGATGAAGTAATAAATAAATTTACCTTAAATACATGCGTTTCTTTTTTAATTGAGCCCATATCTACACCATATGTAAGTTATTCTGTAAAAAAACTTTACGATAGGTATTCCATCGATTTTTATTTAAAGGCCGTTAAAAGATCAATTTTAATCATGTGGTAATACAACACTAAACATTAGTGTTGTATTAGGGCCAGCAACGCGGACCGGTTCAGCTAGTATAATATAAAAATTTGTTTGTTTAAATAGAAAATTAATAACAATTGAAACTACCTTGTAAATAGAAGCGAAGAGTGCTGATGACGGACGTAGCGGTCTAGAAAATACATTCTACTCTGCTGGTGTCTAATTTTTCTTTATCTCTTAATAATTAAGAACTTAAGCCTAAATAATTAATTTATTCATTAAAAATACTTCAAATAAAATTCATATAATAAAATAAAATATAATAAAATAGTAACTCATTTCCGTCTGTCTGTCAGCTTTTCGTTTGTGTTCGCATCACGTAAAAACTACTGAATGGATTATAACAAGGTTTTCTGAGGAGGTTCCTTAGCATTCTCATTCTAATATAGAGTGCTTTTTTCCGCAAAAATATCTCATTTTCCAAGAGAAAGTGGAGAAAAAGCAATGAAAGTACGCAATTTCTGGTTTAAAGCTACTAAATTTTTCGGTTTAAAACTTGTATATTTCAAAAACGGTTGCGCACCTTTTATTTTCGAAATTGGGATATTGTAAACAACAGATGCCGTCAATTGAATAAAATTTGTATTTTATTTATATTTTTATTTTGTGGAAATTAATTGTTATTAAAAATTTAAAAAAAAAAAATGAAAAAATTTTATTTTTTAGACACTAGCAAAATGTAATGCATTTTGTAGACAGGTACGTCCATTTCCATAATTTTTTGCATCTCTTATATGATATTTATAAAATTTTGTAGCAAAAATTGTACAGTTTAAACCAACCATTGGGCATTTGTTGTACGTAGTAACCATTTAATGATAAAATCTTTAGCAAAATTTGTTTATCGTCACCTTAGTAATGTTACAAAACAACAAGAATTTGTTCGTCGCCACTATACATTGTTACAGAGAACATATTGTGGTTCCTGTGACTATACCATAACCATGTTTCTTTTCTGCTTGTAGAAGGGGGCCTATTGACACTGTGGCACTATTCTATAAGTCTTAGACTTAACCTTTAGCACTCCTGTTCAAGGCCAGTTATGATAACGCTATCCTATGTCTAGGTAAATTTTCTATTTTTAAACAATTTGGAATTAAGTTCTGTACAGAGAACACATTGTGGTTCCTGTGACCATACCATAGTCATGTTTCTTTTCTGCTTGTAGAAGGGGGCCTTTTGACACTGTGGCACTATTCTATAAGTCTTAGACTTAACCTTTAGCACTCCTGTTCAAGGCCAGTTATGATAACGCTATCCTATGTCTAGGTAAATTTTCTATTTTTAAACAATTTGGAATTAAGTTCTGTACAGAGAACACATTGTGGTTCCTGTGACCATACCATAGCCATGTTTCTTTTCTGCTTGTAGAAGGAGGCCTATTGACACTGTGGCAGTATTCTATAAGTCTTAGACTTAACCTTAACACTCCTGTTCAAGGCCAGTTATGATAACGCTATCCTACGTCTAGGTAAATTGTCTATTTTTAAACAATTTGAAATAAAGCTCTGTACAGACGGTTGTCAGAGCTTACAATATTGTCAGAACTAACATTGTGCTGACACACGATTGTCACATAACTGGCATTATTATTGTTAGTTTGAAGTCTGACAATGCTTTTGCCGACAATATTGCCAGACAACGATTGTTGAAGTTCACAAGATTCTTAGAACTTTTCTGTATATTTGTCTGACAATATTGTAAGATCTGACAACCGTCTGTACAGAGCTTAAGTTACGTGAAGCTTTTCTTGTGCCAAAATTTTCTATTTTATTTTTCCGGATCAATTGAACCAGTTTTTTCGTTCTATTAATTAAGTTTTTTTTTTGTTCTTCATATAATTTTTTTGTATGTTTGTTTCTTTATTAACATTTTTATAACTGTTTTATCATTTTTTGTTAATAATATGATCTTAATATTTAATGGCTGCATAATTTTTTATACTGACTATTTTAAAACTTTTAATATTGATTATTTTTTTAACTTTCTAAAAGTAATTTTTTATCTTGTCATCCTTTATCTATCTTTTGATTCAATTAGCATTGCAAATTTCTATATACGTTTTCATGACTATTACCAATAATGCAAGTGGAAGATCCAAAGACATAACAATGAATATGATCAGAATCTTAGCTAAGCATAAAAGAGGTTTTAAAATAGTACACATTAATGCCCAAAGCTTAAATAATAAAATAGATGAATTTAAAGTAATATTTGAGGACTCCGATATTAATGTTATTTGTGTCTCGGAAACATGGTTAGTAGCATCAACCCCCGACATTTCTATATGTCCTTATGGTTATAGAGTCTTCAGATCTAACAAAGAAAGTCATGGTAGTGGTGTTGCCATATTTGTAAAAAGTAGTATTTCTTGTAAAATTTGTAGCAAGTCATCACCTTCAAATAGTTCATTTGGGCAGGCAGGCAGTTGAGTATATTTTTATTGAAGTTTCATCGTTTGGCAAAAAGTTGTTGTTGGGCTGCGTTTATAGACCAAATAAGAGAATATCATTAACCATTCTGTTTTCTACACTTGAAAATCTTGCCTCTAGATATGATAATATAATTATTACGGGTGATAATAATTCAAATCTTTTGATGGAAATGACACTCCCTGATAATATGCTGTCGCTTGGTCTTACTACAGTTAACATAGAAAATCCAACTCCCCATACATCCACAATAAGCTCACTAGTCGACATTTTCTTTGTTTCTAACCCTGGCAATATAATTCTGAATGATCAGATATCTGCTTCTTGTTTTTCAAAACACGACCTGTTATTTTTAACTTATAACTTTCAAGTTCAACATATGAAACAGTGTTTCAGTTATCGTGATTTTAAACACCTGGATGTCTTTATGAATGTTCATCAAGCATTGCCTGGAGTGACATCTATTTCATGTCGTCAGTTGACGAGCAATCGTCATTTCTGGAGCAAAACATACAATATCTCTTGTAGCTGTACCGCTAAAACAAAAAAATATAATTTATAAACAAACACCCTGGTGTTTAATATTTAAATTCCCAAAAATTTTATTAATAACTAAATATGCAACTGCTTGTGCAAACCTTGGCAACACTTGTTTTTTTTCGATTCTCTTGCGAGAACAAAATTAACTTGTGTACGCTTTTCATCACACCTTACGTCTGCATTCAGTGATGGCAAAATACCATCCAATTGTAGAAGGACAGTAAGGAAAAATAAAAACGTGGTTTGTTTGTTGGTGTTTTGTTGAAGCTTTAATATTCTGTAATATTATTCTATTAACATGCATAATTCTCATTGTGTTTTGTAGAATTTTATTACTTATAGAGTATTTTTGGCTTCTCTAAAATTAGGAAAAAGGTTTCCTGATGATCTGGCCTGAGCAACCAGTGAAATAGGTATAGGGACTAGCTCTAGCCCCCAACAAATAAATTGCATTTTTATTATAAAACGTTATGGGTAATTAGCATAATATTAAATATCTAAAAATACCCTGGTTTTCAATTATTGTTCAAAATGCAATACTCCAAAGGGACTTAGCAGACGGTAGTTGGAAACGTTATAAAACTCCTGAACTTAAATTGCAGTATTCCGTTGCAAGAAAAAATGTTAACAAACTTATTAAAGCGCTAAAACCGAATATTTTTCTAAACGGTTTAGTACTGCAGTCGATTATCGACAAACTTGGAATACTATTCGTGAAATAGGAATAGGCAGTGCAAACCACAATATTGATTGTCAATTGGATGCAAATTCGCTTAACAGAACGTTTACGATACAGACCTATAGCCATCTTGTGTTTTTTATGGAAAGTCTTGGAAAAAGCTTTATATAAACAAATGACTCTTAATTCTAATAATTTGCTTTCTAGTATGCAATCTGGTTTTCGCCAGAGTCATAGCTGCATCACGGCTCTTGTGGTAGTTAGTGAGCATATACGGCAAGGATTAGAAAATAGATACATTAACTTCTTAGTGCTTTTGGACCACTCTAAGGCTTTCGATACGGTAGACCATGATATACTCATTGAAAAACTTACACATTTTTTTAGATTTACGAGCACATTAGCTAGACTTATATCATCATATCTTTCAAACCGATCACAATCGGTATTTGTAAATGATGCGTGGTCAGATTGCTTAGGCCTTATCAAAGGAGTGCCTCAAGGCTCTATTTTAGGACCTCTTTTATTTTTATTATATGTAAACGATCAGCTTTCTAAAAGTAAAATCCATTTATATGCCGATGACGTACAACTCACTCTAAGTTGCCCATTTCAAAATATTGCTTCAGGCATATTAGATCTGAATGCCGATTTAAACAGAATCTACCTTTGGGCTAGTGCAAATGGACTCTGTTTGAAGCCAAGCAAACCCAAATGTATTGTAACATGTAAAAAACGAATAATTCCCAACATTTCTGAGGATATTGTGTTAAATGGTGAAAAAATTAAAATTGTTCGCACTGCAAAAAATTTGGGTATTAGTTTTAATTGCAATTTGACATGGAATGATCATATCAACTGACTGGTTGGTCAAACTAATGCAAAGCTTCGAGCTATCTGGTCCACACAATATTTCACTCCATTAAGAATAAGGGCCTTACTTGCTAAAACGTACCTGATTCCTTCCCTGATGTATGGGTGTGAATTATTTGGAAGCTGTGACACAGTTAGTAAAAGAAAACCGAATGTATTGTTTAATAATATTATAAGATATGTGTTTGGATTGAGAAGATTTGTTGAGGTCTCCTCTGTTTCTTCTTCTTTGTATGGAGTCTCATTTGAAAACTTGGTTAAAATCCGCACTCTTACTTTTTTGCATAAAATAATAAATAGTCAAATACCCAGATATTTATTTGAAAAATTACGTTTTTCTAAATCGCCACGAAACCATAATATTTTAATACCTCGACATCAATGTCTAGTGTCT
>OX451217.1:119281666-119315791 GCA_949628195.1 Phasia obesa
GTATCGTACACTTCTATGTTTGCTCATCTTCTTGAAAAACAACAGCAATTTTTAAATAACAAGCAAATAGTTTTTGAAGTTTGTGCAGTTTGCTTTTCTTTATTTTACCTTTATTGAACGAGGCTGTTATTTTAACTTAATTTTTTTGTACATTTGTATTGTAAATGTGTACTTGTAGGTACTTGCTTAATTTAAATAAAAGGAAAGATTAAAATAGAACAAAAAAAAAACCGTTCAAGTATTAATACAGAAATGAAAAAGAATTTACATTTTTCTGTTCGAATTCCTGAAACAATTTTTTAATTAAATTAAATACTTACATGTATATCTATTTAAGCTTAAAGAATATATTATTTTATTGTCACCCCTTTTTTGAAATATCTTGTAGACATAAAATAAAAATGTAACAACACCATGTCTGTTCATAAAAGATTTTTAGATAACTTTACGGCTGATGCACATAGTTATCAATATGGAATACAAAACATGATTATTGTCTATCAGACTGTTTGTGTTCTTATAAGCTAATAGAATTTTATATAAAACCAGTGTGGCAAAATCCTGAATAATTA
Source organism: Phasia obesa (assembly GCA_949628195.1). Classification (NCBI taxonomy): domain Eukaryota; kingdom Metazoa; phylum Arthropoda; class Insecta; order Diptera; family Tachinidae; genus Phasia; species Phasia obesa. The sequence goes on from OX451217.1 coordinate 119,282,239, forward strand.
GCTCGAGATCGGTACCAACTCTCTATAAAGTAATTATTAACTTTGCCTGACTGTGTATATGACTTTCGAAATAAAATGCAAAATCAACAAAAAAAAAAAAAAAAAAAATCGTCTGGAGTGGCCTACACCATACCCAATTGAAACAGATATTTTTATGGTTAAATATAAATATACATAAATGTTTGCTTGGTAGTATAATATAGAGAAATAGTTTGGCAACACTTGTTATTTTTCGATTCTCTTGCGAGAACAAAATTAACTTGTGTATGCTTTTCATCACACTTTACGTCTGCATTCAGCGATGGCAAAAAACCATCCAATTGTAGAAGGACAGTAAGGCAAAATAAAAACGTGGTTTGTTTGTTGGTGTTTTGTTGAAGCTTTAATATTCTGTAATATTATTCTATTAACATGCATAATTCTCATTGTGTTTTGTAGAATTTTATTACTTATAGAGTATTTTTGGCTTCTCTAAAATTAGGAAAAAGGTTTCCTGATGACCTGGCCTGAGCAATCAGTGAATGGAATGGAATAATGGAAAAATTTAAATTTCTCATATCCTATTTCTTTGATAAGTTTGTTTAAATAGAAAATTAATAACAATTGAAACTAACCTAGTTGATAGATACGAAGAGTGCTGATGACGGACGTAGCTGTCTAGAAAATGCATTCCACTCTGCTGGTGTCTAGTGTTTGCTTTATATCTTTATAATTAAGAACTTAAGCCTAAATAACTAATTTCCATAAAGAATATAATTTCATAGTATACTAGAATCGAAAAAATCATTATTTTCGGTTTGTGGTTTAGTAAACTACCCTTGCCCCCTTCCAATTATGTCCAAAATCTATACAGCTCTTCATCTCCATATACCAAAGGCACATACCAAAATGCATTTAGATATGTCAAAGGGTATGGTCTATACTAACTCCACAAAAATAGTGGCATACAAGTCGGTAAATCGGAAAATTGCGTACATGCACTGCTTTTCCACTTTTTCTTGGAAATTAGATATTTTTGGGGAAAAATTTTGTTAAAAGCCAGACAGACAGGAAATGAGTTACTGTTTTATTATATGTATAGATAAACTTTATGGCCAGTGGCATGTAAATTTCTTTATTTTTGTTCGATATCAAATTTTTTTAAATAAATTTCTAATAACTTTTTTCCACAATACTGTCTTATCAACGTGGTTAAACACATTTAAATAACAAAAAATAAGTTCTTAACAAATCTTTCACTTGCGAACTACTGACAGATGATGCTCCAAATATAAGTAAACATTATTTTAAAAGTAGTCTATTTGCAAGTAAAATTTCTTATACCTTTTTACCATAGAAGAGGTAATCAGTTGACTGTCTCGTATATGTTTTTAGGAAATTCTACATTTTAATTTGTTTATTTATAAAAGGAAAAATTTAATTTAACTTTATTGAACTCTTAACAAACATTGAATGAAAGAAAAAAATTTATATTTTAGTACGTTTTGACTTTAAATAATGAAAATAATTTTTCACATAGTTTCCTATAAAATATTTTTTGTGATTTTTAAAGCACGTGCTACACAGAAATTAAAGAAATCGTTATTTCAGTTTTTATCAATTAAAATAAATTAATACATAGCAAAAAATTAATACATTTGTGTGGGCAAGTAAAAATATAATTTTAATGAGTTTGCTTACACATACATACATACAAAGATATGGTAAAATAAATATTAAAAAATTTTTGTATATTATAGTCTCAGTTTACGCCAGCTTTTTCCACTGTATTGCTCTAGTTTTTTTAATAATTTATGTATTAAAATACAATTAAATTTAAGACACGAAATTAAAAAAAAAACAAATAAATAAATATAAATACGAGGTTTCATCAATATAAAATAAGTAAATGAAAACGAAACAATATTTTTTTAAGAAGAAAGGCTCACTGGTCAAATAACTTATGACGAAGCTGACCTTGGACATTAAAATTATATATTAATTTACAAAATTATATTTGGAATTTATTTAATATTATTTATTTATTTATACAAAACGCATAATTCCTTTTTCAATTTATTAAATAAATATTTTATGAACGAATCATAAAATATTCATTAAAAAAAAATATATAGTAATCCAAACAGATTACTATTGGTAAGCATATCCATATAGCATATAGCTATTTCACTGGTGCTTAACCAGATCGTCAGTGGACTTTTTTAAATTTTCTGAATAAAAAACCAGATTCTTATGCCCAAAATTTAATAAACCAAATGAGAAGTTTATTAAATAAGTTGCCCTTTTTATGATTGTAATAACCAGAATTGAAACTTAAAACCCCTAATATATATTACTCATTGGATCTAGTCTGGCAGCACTAAAATTTAGTACTTATCATGGTAAAATTCAAACGTCAAATTTGTTCCCAAATGAGTTTTATAAAATCGTGGTACTAAATATTGATTTCCGGTTTTAATAAAGTTCCTATTGCACTTCGTCCACCATAAGAGAAACAACATTTCAGTTAAAATTAAATTTATATTATCAATCAAATTTAATACTTACTTAACCTAAATTGAATTTATAAATAAATATAATGAAAATCTTAAGGTACGTTCACATTAGGCAAACATTTGCCTGGAATCATGAAATATTTATTTGCCCCAAAATAAAATTGGCAGGCAAACAACAGAACAGATTTTTTACGGCAACCAAATTATTTGCCGGCAAACAAATATTTTCATTTCATTTCATTGGCAAATATTTTTTTATTTTTTGGGTAAATAATTATTTGTTCTAACAATACTTTTGTAAGAGCAAACAGGGGCAAACAAAAGTTGATTCCAGCAGAGTTTTTTGTTTTTAAAACGTTATTATTAGCAAATAAAATAAAATCACACATGATATCACAATGTTTTAAGGGATCCGTACCTAAAAGATAAAAACGTAACCCTTGATATCGCTACAATGTCGTTCTGTCCGTCGACCTCTTGAACAGTAATAGGCCGCTACAACAAATAATAGAACGGAGTTCAAAATTAAAGAGTGACCAATTACAGGAGAGATTTTCTCAAGTATGGTCTTAATTTCTTGACCGTTATAGTAGACCTTTGAAACTTGCAGAGTGCTAAGTCCACCATAACAAATATATAAATTTTAAATAAAAATGTTCCAATTTAGAATATTTATCATATATAGCGCATAATCTTTATATAAAGGCATTTAAAATTATATAGAGTAAATTAAAGGATTTTCTAAAGCGTTATATAGGAAACACTTGCAAGAGTTTGAATATTTGTATATATAATAGACGTACCTTAAGCTGGATAACTGCATTAGTCAGGTCATGGAAACTTCAAGTATCATCTAGGAGAGATGAAAATCGAAAAGGATGATACTTTTGCTGAGAAGGAGACGACAGCTCACATTGTGCTTGAAGGTCCAGCATGCTAGCATAAGACTCAGGACCACTGTTAGAAGCTTGTTAAATGTGAATGCAATGGGGATGAAAAAATTATCATACCAAGGAATAACATGAAAAATATTAGAGCTAAAATATTCCTGACTATTATCGGCGACTATTGCACTTTCCACTTTCCGCCCTTTGAACTATGCCTTGTGGTAATAAGATTGGTACCAGAGAGTTGATTGCAGAAATTGAAAGGACATAGCACTACTAGCAATATCTAATACGATTCTGACTTAAGTAGTTTACGCCAGATATTCTTCTTTTCTATCCTTAATTTTCTCCTTTTTGCGTAGGTAAAAAAAATCTTTCGAAGGATGTTGAGCCTAATTCTGTTGTAGATTAAAGTACCTTCTACTCCTGGGCTTTTACGCAAATACTTAATCTAACATAGTTTCAATAAAATTATCGACTTGCTCGATGCAGTGCTAATACTTTTTGCCCTAAATAGGCGTCGAGTATGAGTATAGTTTTTAGAATCCTTTAACCGCAAAAGCAGAACTTATAAATGGTGTTTCCTTTCTTTATAACGTACAAAGAAACCTCAGTCACAGGTTCAGTTAAATAAGTTTTAAACGATCGGCTTTGAGGGTGCAGTAGCTTAAGTGGTTAGCACGTTGACTACTAAGCAATAGTCACGAGTTCAATACTCAGCCATGGCAACATCAATTTATCTGATATGTATTAAGTTCTATTTATAATAATGGATATCACAGCGCCCTCTTTCGCCGGTATTACCACATAGCACTAAATCTCCGGTGAAGTAAAATAATTATAAGTTAGCTATGCTAGCTTTAAAACTAATTCGCCTAAATAACACCAGAGGCGCTTGCTACACTGTTCTAAAAATAATCATAACGTGCAATTGCAGCGTTGCCATTAGCGAAGCTTTACTATCACACTAACCATCTATCCCTTTCCAAAGGAAGTAACACAGTTAATATAGGCGTTACTTGCCTGAGTGTTACTTCTCTTTCTTAAAAAAAAAAAATATGTAGACTACACTAATGAAGCAAAACCTAAATAGGTTGCTTCATCTCTGGATATAATATATGACCTACGCCTAAAGGTCCTACTTTCACTACACATGGCACAAACACAAAAGTCGTATTAGTATAAAAATCTCTTTTATTTAATAATTTGAACCTAAACGGGTTAGGGTTTACCCGGAGAAGTTTTTTGTAAGTAATAGGAAGAATAGATAGTTAAAATTAGAAAAGATAAAGTTAAACAGCAAAAGCTCGAATCAGATTTTATACAAATTTAATAATTAGTATATCCTCTTTTATATACTAGGGAGTTGTAGAGATCCTCAGTTATTTGCAAACTTAATTTCTTCGATTAAGGCTTCAATTTTCATATTGCTTGCCTAACTCGTACACCTTGCGAGAAAGCAATCCCCAGACATTTTCGCTAATATTCAAGTCAAGACAGTACAAGAGGCATTATTCTGTTATAATATTTATGGAATTAGGCCAAAGAGAAAAGATAAATGTGGAAAAGCCACAGCTATTAGCTCTTAGCGTTCGTTCTGGATATCAAAAAATGGAGTCCCATCATACTACACCATCAATCACACTTTCCTCACAGCTATGCATTACAAGTTTTTTTTTTTGTAAAATTAGGATTTTTATACATTTTTGGGAAAATACAATTATTTGCAATATTTTTAATCAAAAGGGAATACCCTATCACTCTTTCGTTTTCTGTTATTTATTAAACATGTTTGCTGGTTTAAATAACTTGTTCATTTATTAATGAATACGTTGTGTTTTAAATTTAACTCAGTGATACTGGTGTATATATAGCTTAAAAAACGTCAAATTTAGTTAACGATTATTAAGACTTTAAAAAGTAATTTTTATTTTTAAATTTATTTTTAACAAACGAAAAGAAAACCAATTTTGACAAAGTCGAAACAAGGAAAAAACTTTTACTATATTTTGTGAATATATTTTGCATTCCACTCCACAGTTTACTTCGCAGCAAATAAACCGTAACGAATTTCTTTTTACGATAAAATTTAATTGGCTAAAATTGCCCGCATTCACTTAGTATTTAGGTTACATAACAAAGTGTGTAAATTTGTACCACTTAATTACGTTTTGTATAAATTTTAATTTATTATTTTTGTTTATTTCCAACAAAACTTTGATACTGAATAACTTTAGACTAAACATAAACGACAGAGGTGATTGCAATTGTATTGTTATAAAAATCTGACAATCTTTTGTTTTTGTTCTTGAAGCATAGATATCTTGGTAGTATCACACAGTCTAATGAATTTTCCTAATTATTTTATTTAGGACATCGTTTACTAATATAATTAATGAAATTAGAAAACAAATTAAAACATTTTCAAGTCACATTGTAACTAGACTTGTGAAAAGATGTTGACGATAAAAATGCCATTAAAATGTGTGAAACTGTGATGGAAAATTCATAAATCTTTATTATACAGAAACTTTTAGTAGGCTGAGATTTTTATGTAACACATACTTATATATTTTATGAATAAATAAGTTAATAATAAGTTAATTTATATTTTTTTTCATAATTTATTTATTGTAACTTCAACATTTTTGAACTAACAATAATTACTCGTATCTTAAGTCTAAAATAAAATATTCTTTTTAAGTCCAGCCAGTGCTAGACAAAAATAATGTTTGTTTCACAGGTTTTGGAATCATTTGCGGATCATCCCTCTAATGTACGGGAGCAGATGTAATTATACGAAGAATTTTATTTTGGCGCCTTTGAATTTTTTCTACATTGCTAGCTGAGGAAGTGCCCCATAACTGAATCCCATAACACCAAATTGGTTTGAGGATCGACATGTACAGTAGAAGTTTACAATCTAAGCTCAGGGTGGAGTTTCTGCCATAAGCCATTTTAGTTGTACTGCTTTTAGTTTCATTTGTGTTCACTTGTAATCAACGTGGCTTTTCCAAGTAAGGCGACGGTTAAGATATATGTATATCCATCATTTGGTTATTTATGCGAATAGGAGGGCATGAGTCCCTACGCAGTGTGAAAGTTATGTGAGTGCATTTTTGTTCATTCACTTTTATTCTACATTTTTCTAGCCATTTTTCCAAATGGAGTATGTGGTCTTGTAAAAGTTGTGATGCTTCTTGGGCACTTTCATGAATACTTAAAAAAGCTGTGTCATCTGCAAAAGTTGATGTGTGGACTAGGGTGCTAATTGGCATATCCGAAGTGTACAGTAGATATAAAATTTGTCCCAAAATACTACCTTGGGGAACTCCGGGTTCAATGAGCTGTGGCGAGCATAAAAAGTCACCTTCTCTTAGTAAAAACTTGCGATTCGTTAAATAATCTTTTAAAAGCTTATAAAAGTTTTCGGGCAAGTTCAGCTTTAGCTTAAATATTAGGCATTCGTGCCAAACCTTATCGAATGCTTGAGAAACGTCGATAAAGAGCGCAGAACAGTATTTTTATTCTTCAAAGGTCGTTTACTAATCTGTGTGTTTTTTGGATCGTACTATGTTGTTTTCTGAAGCCGAATTGATGGTTCGGAATGCATCCTTTCGCGCTAAGAATTGGATTCAGCTTAGTTATTAATATTCTCTCAAATAACTTTGACACGTTTGATAAAAGGCTTATAGGTCTGTATGATTCTACTTTTGTGTGGTCTTTTCCTGGTTTAGGAATCATAGTTATCAAAGAGACCTTCCACTCTGTGGAAAAGTACTCAAGACGTAAGATGGCATTAAAAACAAACAGAATAATTCTGCGACCTATACGGGGCAACTCAACTAACATCTTTTTACTAGTTTTATCAACGCCAGGGGCTTTTTTGGTGTTTAAATCCGCTATTGCCCTTTCAATATCGCTAAATTCAAATCTTAGGGGTACTACGGCACTAGTCTCTACTGATGGCAACTCAGCTATATCAGTACATACATTTGGGGTGAAAACCTTCTTCAAATGTCCAACAAACAATTTGCTATTTTCGGTATCATTCCTTGTCCAGTTTTTTTGAGTCGAGAAGAGTTGTTGTACACAGAAAAAATTTTTTGCTCCATTTAAAAGTTTCATTTATTTTCAGAAACTTTCATAATTAATTTTTTTTATTTGATTCAATTATATTCTTATTTAAGAAAGAACACAATAAATTTCTAATTTAATAAATGATTGAATCAATAAAACATTGAATTAAATTTGTGTCCAAAACTAATTAAAACCTTTCATTGGAGCAAAAATTTTTTTTCTGTGTAAAGGAAAACAGGAAATTTATATATTTTTCATTTTGTATATTAAAGCAGACCACTAAATTTATGGGTAACTTTTCAATACCCGTTGTTCCTGAATGATTTCTGCTAGCCTTTTGAAAATTACGTCTGCCTTGATTACAGTGAGTTCTGTGCCATCAATTGCCTCTACTCATCATAAAGTCTCTCGCTAACATTTGTCTCAGGCTAATGTCTCGCATATCAATTACATTAGACTCCTAAGCCTAAAGTTAGCCACTGAGCTAGACATTTACACACAGGTATGGTTTTTCAATAAGCAAATTATCATCAATTTTATTAATATCTTGCTAAGATCTTCACTTCATGATACTTATTGTACTATTAGGAGGTAAATTGTTTTGCTGTTTAATTTTTTTTTTTTTGGAATTTAATAGGTCTGTTCAGTAATTTTCCTAGCAGAAACTAGCAACTAGAGAGTAAAACAAAAATTTCCATAGCTATTCTTTCAAATATAAAAAGGAAATGAACGCTTTATTGGCAAAAATTACAATAAAATAATTAAAAAAATAAAATATTGGTTAGTTTTTGCTTTTAAGTTTTAGATGTTAATATTTTTCGTTAGTCAGTTCTAATAAATATTCTTATTTCAAAGTAATAATAATAAGTAATAACAATATTCTATGTTTATTATTCAAAATATAATAATTATAAAATTAGAATTGCATCGGAAAAAAGTACAAGTGCATTAAACGTATCATCCCCGACTTTTTATTATTTAAAAACAAAAAGACCGAAAATTAAAATTTAAATTTAACCCTTTCCTACCGGCTATGACATAAAGTAAAAAATATTAATTTATCTTTATTATTATGTAAAGACATTATTATTATATAGCGCTGATTTCATCGTCCCTTCCTTGGTATATAATACTTTTTTTATAAAACCTCTCTGATCTGCCAAACACCACAACTTGTACCCTCTTTTTATGGGTTTCATGGGCAGATACTGTTTGTGTACAGACCTACCCTTGATTCATCTACACTCAATTCTCTGGTTTCATGATAACACTCATCAAATTTGCGGTTTAGCTTGTCCACCACAGGTCTTATCTTATATAACTTGTTCTTACAATTGGGTGGTATTTTAGAATTATCATTGCAGTGTAAGTTTGATAATATAGCGGCAAATCTATCTCTCGACATTGTCGTACTTATAAGTGGGTTCTGTAGATCCTGCGCAGAAGAGTAGTGATCAGTTCAAGCAGGACGAGTATTGTAACCCATATAAAAGTTCATGCCAATAAAGACTAAAAGCTCTTCTTTCTTGAGGTTAAGAGTTTTGTCATTTTGGGTGGCATACAGATTGCTTTGATACACAATGTCATCAAGTATAGTATCAATTAGGGTCAGAAATACATCTGTAGGCGTAGAGCAGTTACTAAAGCATTCGTCCACGACAGAAGTGTTTTCAGAGTATTTTGGTAAGTATGTCTGGTTTTTTCCATTTCCTATTAGGTTCTGGAACTTTTATTTTCGACTGCAATGACTTAGCATGGGTTGTTTTTGGAAGTGGAAGTTCATTGGCCGATTGTACAGGCATCAACGTAGAAGAACTTGCAGCTTCAGTAGTTATATCGTCAGCTTCTAATGTATCTAAAGATTGTTGTATGGCTTCATCAATAATTTCATCAAAGCTTCTCAGTGGCTGACGACTGACATCTTCATCATCAGATAATTCTAAATCTGAGTTAAAATCGCACTCTGGAATATCCTCGATCAATAATGCTTCTATTAGGGCAATATTTTTGGAAATATCCATCTAAAAATCAAACGTTGTATATACGTATAAAAAAACCAAACTCCGAAAGTATTTAAAAAATTCTCAAAGTCACTGATGGTACTTTTAAGTCCCCCACGGTTTTATGCAGATTTTACGTACATAAAACCTGTAATATAAGAAGAGCGCAATTTAGGTTTTATGGTTACTATATATAAACAAAATAATGCTATTTACCTTGGGGAATTTATATATATATTGCAAACAAATATGTGAAATTTTTCTTAACAATACACCTGCATGTTACTAAGTTCAATATGCTACTGAATGGCTATTTTTTATATTTTTTCAACAGAATCTTTTTTATTGCAGCTCATTGACTAATTCTTGCTAGTAAAAATTTTACTAGCTTGCAAGTTATTTTTTCTCGCTCACATTTTTATTATCTTGGTTTACACACTCGTTACTAGTTTTTCGAATAAATGAACACTTTCCCAGTAACAACTGGTAACAATTAGTAACAACAACCTATGGTTACTGAACAGAGCTATTATTTAGTTGTTGTTGTCGTTTCACAAAAAAGGCGATAATGTCTTGCACTTTTTCAATAATAATGAGATGTTTTGTACATGTTTTTTTAACAAAAGTATATAGAATCAACTTCAATTAGTAGTTTCGTTATACAAATATGAACTGACAGACGATAATTTATTAAGAACTTTACATCCAATTAGATCAGTGTTACCGATAGTGGGTATAAATTTGATAAAAAAAAGCAGGTTAATTAAGTAAAATAATTAGTTTTTTTTTACAATTTTTTCTTTATGAGATATTTCATGAATTTTGTTTACTTAATCTGAAAATAAAACTGCATAACACTAATGAATGCCTTACTAGATTTATTCCTCTTATAAGAATAATAAAATTAGTAAGGATTTCTATTCCTGTTGCGGCCTTTTAATTTTGTTTAAATGCCTTTCTCAAATTGTCCTCATAAATATATCTTCTACCAATCGCTAAAATGTTCAGATTTTATCGAACAAGTATTCGTTTAGTTTTATTTTTCAACACCGTGCCGAAGTTGACTGCAAAAAAACGTTTCAGAAACGCTTTGAAGTCCAAATTATAAATTAAAATTTCTCCTATTTCACAGCTCATTTATATTTTATATATCAATGTTTTATTCTTCAGTTCTACATTCTTTAATAAAAAAAAAAGTAAAATTATTTCAGCAATGACATAATTGTTTTATATTATTAATAAGTATGAATGTCTATAGAATTACGAGAGATTTAGTATACATCTACAAATGCGTTGGACGGTCACTGAACAAAGAACAAAGCTGGATTAAACAAAAGAACAACCAAAAGCAATGTGTATAACAATTGAAAAGTTTTTACACCCCTATGTGGTTTACACAATGTCAAAGAATTTTTAAAAATGTTGTATAATTCACATATGTGTCTAGCCAATGTTCTGAAAAATTCTCAACTTCAACTTGGAATTAAAAAAAAAAAAAAAAAACAAGTAAAAGTGCTATATTCGGCCGTGCCGAATCTTCTATACCCTTCACCACGGTGATTTTATTTATACAGACATGTACAGCATTATCCATATTGTTGACTCTTTACTTAATTGTAGAACAAGATTAACGTGAGTTCCTGCCTACTCGTCACTCTATATACATACATACATACATACATACATACATACATACATACATACATACATACATACATACATACATACATACATACATACATACATATGTATATTCTTAATATTAAATATATGTTATTTTACGGTCATGATTTTCATTTTCTTCTATTTCCTCCTATTGACAACCTATGTGCCTTTTAACTGCTCCTCTTTACCAGTGGGTACCCTGTGGGTCCATTGGCTACCTCTATGTGTACTGCTTTCTATAAAGGTCTCTAATACAAATCAAAGCAGAAAAACCCTACCAATCTAAAAACAAACAAAAATCAAACCCTCGCAGGGGGTTATTGATCCCCCGAGTTCTGTATGCACCCCTTGTGATCTACCTTTCGCAGTCTAATATTTATTTGACAAAAAAAGACAAAAGAGAATCATTAAAGTCGAAAAAAACTTAAAAAAAAACGAGAAAAAAATATAGGTGGGCGTGGTTTTTGGGTAGCAGCCTCCAAAGTAATGATCCGATGTTGCTGAATTAAAATACCAAAATTTTTGAAACTATGCCTGACAGATTGGTGTGCTTAAAATTTTTGTATCTCTTCTGGTGCCTTGGCAAATACATTTTAACCTGAACTCGGACAGACGGACATCGCTTAATCAACTTCTCTATGTATAATGATCCAGAATATATATACTTTATGGGGTCGGAAATGAATATTGTAGAAATTATACACGGGTATACCTTTCCACCTGTGGTGAATGGTATAAAAAAACAATATGGTTGCATAGTTTCAGTGATAGAAGATGGAATTGATGCGATCAATTAAAATGTAGGATTTTTTTGTAGCTAAACAGCTTCTTTCAACAGCTAAACAACTTCTTTTAACAGCTAAACAGCTTCTTTTACAAGCTTAACCGCTTCAGAAGCTGTTTATTGGGAGGAATTAAACTATACCAAAAGAAAAAAATCTACTTTTGTATGCCTTTGTCGCACACTGTGTGGAGCATTGATTTGTATGAAAAACCTGTCACCGAACCGGCTTAAACATACTACTGGTAACAAACTGTAAAACTACATACATAAAAAATTTGTATGAAAATGTCATGAAAAAATGTTGCAGAAGTAATACTCTGTTTTAACTGTGGAAAAACATTGAAATGTTTCTGGCAACATTTTATCAAAGCCGTGAAATAAGGCAAATAGGCATTATTTCAGGTGGAATTTTTAAAACAACAGCTTTTGCTTAAATTTGTAAAACAATGTGGTATACTAAACAAAACAATAAAATCGTAAAATTTTTCGAAATCGCGAGATAAACAGCACATTTTAAATGTCAAATTTTCCTTGTGAAATAATAAATGTTGCTCAACATTTTTCACAAATTCCAACAGTGTACATACTAGAATAAAAATTAAATTAATTATATTTCCTTTAATTTTTACAGTACATACAAAAAATTCTTAGAAATAACTTTCAGCAAATAAATAATTTTTATTTTCTGACCAGTTATTCTAAGACTTATTTTTTTAATTTGCTTACAAAACTATTAAAGTTAAAGTACTACTTTGCAGGTATTAAAATAAAATTTCAAATGCACCATACTTGCAGGTTTTTTTCCTTTAACAAACTACTTAAACTTCAAGTGATATTTTTGAGAAAAACTTTATTCATTTCGGTTTAGTTTTTGTTAAAATCGTTTTGCATCCATAAGTTCGAATTGTTGTGCTCTGGCCACAAGAATATGTAAAGCTGGCGAAGAAATACATTGTAACATAAACTAAATAATAAAAAAAATAAAATAGAAAAAGTATTGTAACTTTTAGTAAATCTTACTTCGTATTTAATTTTACGAAAAGGTAGCAACACAAAGCTTACTAAAAAAAAACAAGTAAGAGTGCTATACTCGGCCATTCGGAATCTTATTTACCCTTTACCATAGTAATATTAAATATTCCTTTACTCTGTTATGTTTCCCAACTTCTCAATAATATACTTTCGCTTTTTACTTTTATGATTTCAATATCATTATTACATATCTATACATATAAAAAAATAGTAACTCATTTCCTATCTGTATGTACATAAGTCTTTTGTTGTGTTCGCATAACGTAAAAACTACTAGATGGATTTGAAGAAAATTTTTCGAGGAGAAAGCTTAGCATCCTGTCCAATATAGGATACATTTTTCCGCAAAAATATCTTATGTCTAAAAGAAAGTGGAGCAAAAACTGTAAAAGTACACCAATTTTTTTTACCGCTTTAAGGGTATTGCATTCTTTAAGGCAACTTTAATTTTTGAAAGCAATATATTTTAAGCAATGTTGCGCAACAGATGGCACTTTTTTAAAATAATGAGTAACACATTTTGTGTCTGTCTTTTACAAAGCTTTACAATAATTTTCAGAGTTTTAAAATTTTATAAAAATTTTCGAACATTATACAGGGATGGGTACCTTTATATAAAGTAAATACGTAAGAATCTTAAAATTTGGTGTGTAGCACTTTCAAGACCCACACAACGTGTGTGGGCACATCTACTATAATATAAAGATATAGAATTTAATTTAAAATTTTTTGAAAAATTTTATCGAAAATTGCTTCTAAAAATATTAACGAAAATTTTTAGTAAAAATTTTATCAAAATTTTTTTGTAAAAACTTTATTGAAAATTTTTTGATAAAATTTTATTTATAATTTTTTCTTAAAATTTTATTTTTTCAAACATTTTTATCGAAAGCAGACGGGTGGACAGATGGACATCGCTTAATCAGCTTCTTTATGTATAAGAATTCAGAAAATATATACTTTATAGAAACGGAATTTCGAAAAATATTTTTAGTCGATTTAATGAAAATCAATCAGTGTATTCGTAATATGTATGTTCTATATCATCATTGTATTATTTAGGAATTTTGGTAGGACTTTTAGAAAGAACGGTATTCCAACACTTGTCTCTCTTTTTATATACTCTTTGGCGCTTGCGACTCCATTAGCGACTCTTTTCAGACTTTGCAGCATGCTGGTGATTTTCCAATATGCTGGAATATAGCAAATGTAACACCAATTTTCAAAAGGGCAGAGGCTAACAACCCTGACTGTTACTGGCCAATTGAAATTTGTTCTATGGTTTTTAAGGTAGTGGAAAGTATAATAAATGCTAATTTTATGAAGTATTTGGAATCCCAAAATCTACTAAACCATCGAATATGTGGTTTTCGTATGAGACGTTCTACAGGGGACTTCTATGCCTTGCTTTAGGAAATATCATGTCATTCCATAAACATTTTCGATGAAAGTAGGGTATTGGCTCTAGCTATTTTCAAGGTGTTTGATAGAGTGTGTTGGTTTGTTTGGTGTCGGTGATCACTTTTCTCGATTTATACCGATCTTCTTCATTGATTGATGAGATGTTTTACATGTGATATCATGAAACGAGTACAAGATCAATTCAAGGGTACCGTAATTAACTGTTCTTTCTCCTGCCCTATTTCTTATTTTTCTAAATGACCTTCATTTGCCATTCGTATTCATTGCAAACGGCCAAACGTGTTAGCGATTGGGTGCAAGAGGTAAAATATGAATGATATGCAAAATCATGATCTCGTAACTTTAGGGCCAAGCAAATAGAGTCGCTTTTAATGTTCGCACGACTCAAATGGTCAATGGAGAATGGTACTTCATCTGTAGTTATGGTTGCCATAAGTATCAGGAAACCGGTATCTCTTAATGTTTTTGGTATTCAAATTCAGTGCGACGTTCGAGGAGCTGAACATATTTATTCAGTCTCCAAAAAAGCTGTAAAAGATATTTCACTCCAACTAATCTTCTTATTAGTTGTATCACATACACTCGGCCAATAATGGACTATAACGACTATGTATGGGTCGGTGTCGCTAATTATGGAGCTAGTTGGCCGCGTGAAGGAAAGAGCGAATTGGTAATAGGTGACAACTTTGTTGGCATCGATTGAATATCGATGCAATGTGGGATGTGTTTTGCTATTTAATTGTTACTAAAATTGAATCTGCTCTAATGAGATTTGAAGACTTGTACCCGATATTGGTACGATTTTGCACACAACTCG
This sequence comes from Phasia obesa, assembly GCA_949628195.1. Taxonomy (NCBI): domain Eukaryota; kingdom Metazoa; phylum Arthropoda; class Insecta; order Diptera; family Tachinidae; genus Phasia; species Phasia obesa. The sequence continues at coordinate 119,297,421 of OX451217.1, forward strand.
CTTTTCATTAGGAACTCATCCATTTGCGCATGATTGGCTACTGAATCGCACTATTCTGGATAAAATGAAGATTAATTTGGGGAAGATGAAGACAATGATGTCAATTAGGAGAGGATGAAGAAGACGATTAATTTGGAGAAGAAGATGATGACAATGACGTAGATTAATAGACAAATGAAAATGATGAATTGAAAAGGATTTAGTCATCGTACCAAATATAGATCACGACCCTGATAAAGAAGAGGAAAAGTGTGATTTTGAAATGGATTACCACTATATTGTCGATAACCGTTTCTTTGTAAAAGATGGTACTAAATGAATCTACTTAAATCGCTTGACGGACGAAAACGCCTTACTGAGCTTGGTCTAGCATTTGTGATATTAAGCGATCAAACCACAAATGTATGTCTATAGAAATGATAAAATATAATTCAGAAGTAAAACCATCTTTAAATATGAAAATAAAAAGATATTCGTGAACCTAAAATTTATATCTTTTAAAAGTTTTCGGTTTCCATTAATAAAATCATCTTTAAATATGAAAAAAATTTACTTTTAAAACTTCAATTTCTTCATTATCCATATTAATATTCCTTAATTCAGTCTTTAATGTTGAAGAAAATTCAATAAAGAATCGCGAACTATTTTCAAAGTCGCCATGTCGTCTAATCCAAAATTTGATCACCAAATAAGGTTTAAAATCACCACACTTGCCGAGAAATCGCCATATCTGATAACCCTGTATATCAGCAACATTCTAAAGTGGAGTAGTACAACAAAAGTGTATATCAGTGTATATCAGCAACATTCTAAAGTAGAGTAGTACTATTGAGTTGCTTAGATTCATAGAACGATTCATTTTAGTTCATAAGTAATTATATTGAAATAAAATAAAAATTATATAAAAATTTTATTTTATATATTTTTATAAATTTTAAATTTTAGATGATTTAATCTGTTTTTTATAATTAATTGCATGCAAAATTCATATTTACATATATGTATCTACATATATTTAATTACATTGATATTAATATGGAAAATTAATTATGCGTATCACAGAGGTTTTGTTATTCTAAAAGAAAAATTGTGTTATAAAAATAAAATATAAAAATAATAATTTCATTAATTTATTAATGAAATTCAGCAAAAAAATACTAGGCTTCAAATAAAATATCACTTTTACCAATATTTAAAGATTATTAAATGCTTATTTTTACCCAAGTTTCACTTACTCCTTTGATTTATTAAACCATTTTTTTATATTTATTGATAAATGTTATGTAAAAAAATGCTTTCGTGAATATAAACCAACTTTTGAACTTTTTTAATAAAAATTTCGCTCTTTTTTATTTCATGCCATTTCCATTACTGGCTGTTGTGCTTTTTTCAATAGACAAAAAAGTGCTCACTTCTGTCACAAAAAGTTTTGTCTGAATTTAAAGTTGGAAACCGCAAAAAAAAGTTTTGATTTCTATCAACATGAAAAATAGCAGAAAGAAAATGTAAAACCGCAGCTTATAGCGAAACCATCTGTTATAAAGTAGGCAAAAGCAGTAAATTAAAAAAAAATAGTAGATTTTTTTTGCGCAATATGCTTTAAGTTTTACATTTTTGGTAGAATAAATTTGTTCATTTATTTAGTAACAGAAAATTACAGCTGTTTTTTATACTTATAAAAAAGCTTTATATTATACATGTATCCATATTCACATGTAGACATGTAAGTGTAATTATGTGAATACGCAGTCGTTGAAATCTTCATCGCTGCAAAAAAAATTGTATTCAATATTTTGTAATAATTGGACTTGGATATGGACATATTGAATAAATAACTGTATTTGTGGGCGTCCTGACAATATTTTGCTCGATCATTTGTAAGCCTCTTACTTTTGTAATGCTTAGATATGGTTTATGTATTTACTTTACTTAGGGATGGGTACCCCTTGATAAAATTGTAAAATTTATAAAAAATTCTAAAAATTATTGTAAAGGTGTGTAAAAGGTGTTTAAAATATTTAAATACCAATGTAATTCCACAAAGTAAAAATATTTTACTCATTTGGCGCAACCGTGTTTAAAATATCCCAGTTTTTAAAATATCCCACTATCAAAAATAAAAGTTGCGAAACAGTTTTAAAAATATCCCAGTTTTAAACCGAAAATTTCAGTAACTTTAAACCGGAAATATCGTACTTTCAATGCTTTTTCTCCACTTTCTCTTGTAAATAATATTTTTTGTAGAAAAATTATCCTATATTGGAATAAGGATGCAAAGGCACCTCCTCACAAAATTTTTTTAAAATTCATTCTGTAAATTTTACGTGATGCGAATGCAAATAAAAGCAGAAAGACAGACGTACAGACAGACAGAATTTTTTTTACATTTTTTATTTATTGTATCTTCAATATATTTTGAACCATTAATAGTTACTCGTATCTTAAGTCTTAAGTCTAAAAGAAAAAATAAATAAATAAGTCCAACCATTGCTAAACCAAAAAATGTATGTTTCACTGTTACTGTTATTTGCGGGTCATCCCTCTGATATACGGATGAGAGAAGCAGTGTCCCTCATTTTTAGTTGAATGTAACTAGGATCATTTTGTATGTTACGGGCCAGCGGATTCGGATGATTTTCAAGCTTCTTTAAATACTTTATAGCAAGTTTCGCTATTCCTGCTTTAACTGGTGGCACGTTTAGATCTTTATGAATGTTCGAGTTTTTTATATACCAAGGAGCAGATGTAACCATACGAAGAATCTAATTTTGGCGCATTTGTATTTTTCTACATTGCTAGCTGAGGCAGTGCCCCATAATTGAATGCCATAACACCAAATTGGTTTCAAAATTGAATTGTATAATAAAAGTTCACCCAGAGAAAAAATGACACTATCCATTATCAAAACGGCCACATACGGTGTCGAAACTGTATCGACCACGTTTGTACTCAAATTGTACACGGACGTTGTCAATTCGACAACGAATTATTGACAACGAGGGATCGTTGAATTGACAACGAAAGTGTACACGTTGACACCGTATTGTTGTCGAATTGACACCACACCGTTGTAAAGTTGACACCATACCGTTGTCGATTTGTAAATGCTCATTCCTTTCCAAATTTATTATAATAAAACAGATTGTAATAGATTATAAATTATTAAACTTATTTTATTCACAAAATGTTTTTTTAATTATAAGAACCAAAATATTAAATAAACTTAATTCTAAAATTAATTTATCTTATAAAAAATAACAATAATATTTAATATTTATGCTCACAGGTCCATTTTTTATTTTCATCAGCATATTTCCTTTGATGACTCATTAATTGGTGTCATCAAATCTGAAATTATATCACAATAGAATGGTTCAAGATCTTCTATGTAATTCATATCGCAATTTCTCTTACCTCGGTTAAAACTCCCCTGCTTTTTGGAGCAATATGACGCTAATGCATTGTTGGTGGTCTCATTATTTCTCCACCATTGGTCCACAATGGTGGACATCACAGACATCAATTTCGAACTGCGAATTTATATAAACATAAAAATAATAATCCGTTTACAATCGAAACATTTTATTACCTATGTTTTTTTAGGCAAATATCTTCTCACTTAACTCCCCTCGCAGACTTAATGGCGGCAGTGCTTCCTTTAAAACTTTCTCCAGGCGTTGAGACAGTCTTCAATAGAATATTGCTCTATATTAATATTTCAAAAAATGCGTTTGGATAAATTGAAGGAAACTAACCCAAATGAAAAATATTTACTACTGCCAATTTGAGCATGTTCGTTGAGAAGTTGACAACTCTCGTTGTCAATTAGACCACGTTCGCTTACAAGTTGACAACACCTCTTGTCAAACAAAAATGACAACGAAAAGGTATCAAAGCGACCATATTCGTTGTGGATTTTGCAACGTCGTTTTTCCCTCAGTGTTTGCAATCTAAAGCGAGAGTAGAATTTCTGCCAATAAGCCAGTTTAGTTGGACGGCTTTTAGCTTCATTTGTGTTAACTTTATTTCTATGTGGCTCTTCCATGTAAGGTGCCTGTCAATATGTATGCCGAGATATTTGACATCTGAAAGCTGAGGTATGTTTTGGTTATTCATCCGAATAGAGGGGCAAGATTCTCTACGCAGTGTGAAAGTTATGTGAGTACATTTTTGTTCATTAACTTTTATTCTTCATTTCTTCAACCATTTTTCATAAGTGAATATGTGGTGTTGTAAATATCGTGATGCTACTTCGGGTCTTTCGTGAAAGCTCAAAAAAGCTGTGTCGTCAGCAAATGTCGATGTGTGAACTCGGTTACTAGTTGGCATGTCTGAAGTATACAATAAGTATAAAAAGGCCCCCAATATACTACCTTGGGGAACTCCGGCTTCGATTGGCTAGGGTGAGCTCAAAAAGTCTCCTTCTTTCACAATAAATTTTCGTTCGGTTAAATAACTAACTAGCAGCTTATATTGGTTTACGGGCAAATTCAGTTTAAGCTTATATATTAGGCCTTCATGCCATACCTTATCGAATGCTTGAGAAACGTCGATAAAAAGCGCAGAGCAGTATTTTCTCTCTTCAAACGTCTTCTTAAACTCACCTGTGAGTTTGTTGGATTGTACTATGTTTTTTCCGGAAGCCGAATTAATGGTTTGGAATACATCCTTTGTCGCTTAGAATAGGGTTTAGCTTAGTTATTAACATCCTCTCAAATAGTTTTGTCATATTAGGTAAAAGGCTTATAGGTCTGTATGCTTTAATTTTTGTGTGGTCTTTTCCTGGTTTAGGAATCATGGTAATCAAGGGCACCTTCCACTCTGTGGGAAAGTACTCTAGACGTAAAATGGCATTAAAAACAAAAAGAATAATTCTGCGACCTTGTTACTGTTTTTATCAACGCCAGGGTCTTTTTTGGTGTTTTAATCCGTTATATCCTTTTCAATATCACCACTACAGTACTGACCTCGACAATTGGCAACTAAACTATATCAGTCGATATAGTTGGGGTAAAAACCTTTTTCAAATGTCCAGCAAAAAATTGCCTTTTTCGATATCACTCCTTGCCCAGCCTCCAGATGAAGTTCGCAAGGGAGGTTTACGTAAGACTTACAGACAGAAATGAGTTAATATTTTATTATATGTATAGATAGATGAAAAAACCGAAGCCATGACAACTTGAGTCCTCTGCACGCGAATTGTATCGACAGCACATAAAAAATACTTAAAATTTTTAACATTAACAAAGAGCTGACACAAATCACATTGATTTATTTCAATGGGTTCGGGTAGTAGTAAGAAATGAGTTAATATAATCTGTTAAAAGAACTCACTTATTTTTTATGCGATTGAAATATATGTATATTATACCTCAATCGGAAATACGGTAGCAGATTTTTAGATTTTTTAGCGTGCCTTGATTGTTTAGAGACATCGAGTCAAGTGTAACTAAATATAATCGTTTAAAATTAACACATATTGTTTATTCAATTTCGTTGAAATGGGGCTTGCAAAGCTATTAGCAACTATAAATACATAAATACACTTTTTCAAACATATGCCCAAACATGCAACTGACAGTTTATTTTATTTTTTTGCAATCAAACTTTTTACGTTTAACGCTTTGAATTTAATTGAATCTAAAATTAAAACATCAAAAAATCATCAATTTTTTTGTCCAGTACTGGCTGAACTTAATTAAATTCAATTTTGTAGCCTTAACATACGAATATTTATTGTTAGTTATTGAACAAATCAAGATACATGAAATACCAAAAAAATGTTATAAAATTATTGATAATTATAATTTAAACATAAGGCGGTCATGGTGTCTCTTGTGAATAGGTTATTCACAACCCTTAATTGTCAAACTATCAAAAAAAATTATGATTGCTTTACAATACAAACAAAAAACGTGACACAAAATAAATAAATAAATAAGAATAATTTAAACATAAATAGTGAACTGAATTATTTAAATAAAAATTAAATAAAAAACTAACCGCTATAAAATTTGTTTAACATGGATTATGGGTTAAATACTCCAACTCGTTAATCTGCATTGTTAAACTTTTTTATGGAAAAATGTTTATGCATACATAAATGTGTATGTAATTATTATTGATTCAAAATAAAGGAAATAAAAATAGTCGTAAATTCAACACAATGCAGAAAAATTGTGTAGAGTTAAAAAACTATATTTGAATAAAAACATATCTCGCAGCAGCCAAATCACTAGCTGTGCCCACACACGTAGGGTTCCGTACTATGTTCAGTATAATTTAAAAATTCCAGTTGTTTATTTCTTTATGTCTTATGGGACACCCTTATATTTTAAAATTAAAGTAATATTCGCGAAAATTGCATCATAATTGAAACACCCTTTAAATTTTAGTATGTAATTGATTTTATAGCGGCCATGGTAATAAACTTTCTATTAAAATATCAGGAGCCCACCTATTGCGGTGAAAAAAATAAGGTAATATTCGTGAAAAATACGTCACTAATGGACACACTTAAATTTTAAGTATTTGTTATAGCGGCCGAAGTAACACATCTACTGTAAACATTTCAAGAGGGTATCTATTACGGTTTATAAAATCATGTCACTGTCGGAACACCCTTTAATTTTATTATTCCTTATAGTGGCCATGGCAATTTCCTTTCTATAAATATATTAAGAGTCTACTTATTACGATTAAAAAATAAGTCATTATAAGTGAAAAGCATGTAACTTCGGAACACCCTTTAATTTTTAGTAATTGTCATATCGGCCGTGGCAACACATCTTCTGTACAAAATTTTAAGAGTTTACCTGTTACGGTTGAAGAAATAAGACTTTATACATGCAAATCACGTCACTGGCGGAAAACCCTTTAATTTTTACTATTGGTCATAGTGGCCATAGTTATACTCCTCCTGTAAAAATTTCAAGATTCCACCTATTCATTCAAAACTTAGGCTATATACATGCAAAACACGTCACTAATGGATCAACCTTTAATATCTAAGTTCAATTTTGTATACTTGTTTATAAAACAAACATAGTTTTAATTACTGTCTGCAAATTGTAATTGGTTGCCTCTTACAGCTCAAAAAAAGACATAAACGTAAATAACACGTCACTTTTGGAAAACCCTACGTTTTAGTATTTTTTGCTATAGTGGTTATACACTTTTGGTAAAATTTTCAAGAGTCTACTTATTGTGGTCCAAAACATAGGCCTTACACGTACAAAGCATGCCACTATCGGAACACCCTTTAATTTTTAGGTTTATTTTTTAGACTTGTTTACAAAGCGAACTAAGTTTTAATTACTGTTTCTAAATTTTTAGTGTATGTCACCTCTCTATCAGAACACCCTATAAGTTTTAACATTTGTTGCTATAGCGGCCACAGATATACACCCTCTGTGAAAATTTCAAGATTTTACCTATTATAGTTCAAAACTTAGGCCTTATAAATGCAAATAACACCACTATCGGAGCACCCTTTAATTTTTAGGTTTATTTTTTAGACTTGTTTATAAAGCGTACTACGTTTTTATTACAGTTTGTAAATTTTTAGGGTATGCCTCCTACAGTTCAAGAAATAAACACATATTCGTGAATAACACCTCTCTATCGGAACACCCTATAAGTGTTAGTATTTGCTACTATGGCGGCCACCGCTATACACCTTCTGTGAAAATTTCAATGGTCTACCTATTATGGTCCAAAACTTACCCCTTATACATGCAAATCACACCACTATCGGAATACCCTTTAATTTTTAGTTTTTTTTTATACTTGTTTATATAGTGAACTAAGTTTTAATTACTGTTTGTAAATTTCAAGTGTATCCCTCCTACAGTTCAAGAAATAAACACATTTTCGTGAATAACACCTCTCTGTTGGAATACCCAATAAGTTATAGTATTTGTTGCTATAGCGGCAAAAGCTATACATCATCTGTGAAAATTTCAAGAGTCTACCTATTACGGTTCCACAGATAAAATGCGCTGACAGACGGATAGACGGACAGACATTGTGCGAAAACTTTAACACTTTGTGTACGGAACCCTAAAAAGTAAATCATTTTTCGTCTGTCTGTCTTTCTGTGTTCGCATCACGTATTAACTACTGGATCGATTTTAACAAAATTTTGTGAGAAGGTACCTTATCCTGATTCCAATACAGGACATTTTTTTTCGCAAAAATATCTTATTTCAAAGAGAATGTGGAAAAAGATTAATGAAGGTTCGCCGATTGTTTTACCGATTTAAAGGTACTGCATACTTTAAGAAATTTTTTATTTTTGAAAGTGGTATATTTTAAACACGGGCGCACCAGATGGCGCTGTTTTAAATAATGACAAAATATGAACTACTTACTGCCAAATAGCCAATTGGATGAAATTTGTATGTTTACTTTGTGGAATTACTAAATATTTCCTTTAACACAGCTTTACAATAATTTTAGAATTTTTTAACTTTATTTAAATTTTAGAATTTTATTCAGTGATGAGTGCCTTCATATAAGGTAAATAAGCAAGTCTTGAAATTCAGTGTGGATTACTTTCAAAGCAAAATCGAACAAAATAATATCAGAATGCACACAACGTGTTGCGCACAGCTAGTTTTGAAATAAATTCGTTTCTTATTTAATATTAAAATTTTCTCTTATTTTGCAACAAAAAAAAAAAAAAAACCTGATAGTTATTTATACAACTTTGAGAAGAAACGTAATGCAATTTTTATTCAGTATTGAAACAAACATAACAATTACATAAGAATTTTCTTCAAGTTAGTTCGAACATTACTGCAGAAGTTGTATTCCTAGCTCTTGGTGCAATTGACAAATAAATAAAAACATCGTCTAAATAACTAGTCTTCTAATACATTTGATATTAGATCCTTTAACAGTAGAAAAAAATGATAGCATACGAATAGAATTAAATACTTTTCTTTTTGATTCTGAGACTGAATTGGGTTGTCTTAACAAATATAATTGTTCAAAGGATTTTAATTTTTTATTCAACATGGTTTGCCTTCTTCTGCACCAGCACACTGCAGCGGAGGGTTTGTTTTCCCTTAGTGGAATGGTCGACAAATCTAGAAGAAACAAACTAAGGGCCTGTTTTTATAAAATGAAATATTATGCTCTTTCGTGAAAAAAGCGAAAGAAAAAACATTTACGGTTTAGTATTTTTCATGTGAGTGACAAAAAAGAGCTTTACATTTTTTAATTTATTTTTGGTTTCTACATTTAAAATATTTTTACATTTACTGATTGAAGTTTATCAAAAGAGTATTTCGTAAAATTATTTTTAATAAATAAACATAAAAATGAAGAGAAAAAAAAATTTAACTGATTTTATAGTTTATTTTTAAACCGATTTACGTTGCAATTAACTTTTTCGCCTATTTTCTTTATTACTTGAAATATATCTAACAAAAAATAAAGGAAATTTAGCAAAAAACGACAGAAATTTCTTTGATTTTAATGGTATTTGTTGTTACATTTATTAGACTAGCATTTAAGAAAACAAACCCAAAATCAGTGATTCCAACGGAACGTGTAGTTTACTTTTTTTGCAAGTTCAAATTAATGAAAAAACATTTGTTTTACGGATTTTATTCGGTTGGTTGTTTAACAAATAAAAACTATTCTGGTTTAACTGAATTTTGAATTATATTATTTTTTCAGTTGATTTAACGCACATCATTTTTTTAGTGTATAAAAAGCTTTCTATACTTCAGAATGATAAAAAACGAAAATTTTCAAATGTTTTATAAATACCAAATTTAAAGTTTTATCGTTTGAAAACGAAACCTACATGTGAGAAGGTTTTGTTTTATAAAAACAGACCCTAAGTGATCGGAGTTTTGAAATGCTTAAAGCAAATAACTTGTAGAATTTTACTATTTTCTTATGTATCCATTTTGTTTATTAAATTATAAATATTTTCTTAAACTAAAAATTAAATAAAATTTTATTTTTAATAAAGTATTAGGGCCTGTTTTTATAAAACAAAACCTTCTCACATATAGGTTTCGTTTTCAAACGATAAAACTTTAAATTTTGTATTTATAAAACATTTCAAAATTTTCGTTTTTTTTTCATTCTGAAGTGCAGAAAGCTTTTTAAACACTCAAAAAAATAATCTGCGTTAATTCAACTGTAAAAATAAAATAATTGAAAATTCAGTTAAACTAGAATAATTTTAATTTTTTGTAAATGTTAAAAAATCAACCGAATAAAATCCGTAAAACAAATATATGTATATACGTTCCGTTGGAATTATTGATTTTGCATTTGTTTTTTAAAATACTAATCCAATAAAAGTAACAACAAATACCATTAAAATCAACGAAATTTTCGTCGTTTTGGCTATTTTTACTTTAAGAAAATAAGTAAAAAGTATGAAATATAAACATTTTTTCTTTATATGTATATAGTCAGATATATTTCAAGTAATAAAGCAAATTACTAAAAAAATGTTAAATGCAACGTAAAATGAGTTTTTACGTGTAGTTTGTTTTAAAAATAAACGTTAAAGTCAGTTAAATAATTTTTTCTCTTCATTTTTTTGTCACTCACATGATAAATACTAAAACGTAAATGAGTTTTCTTTCTTAGTTTTTACGAAAGAACATAATATTTCATTTTATAAAAACTGGCTCTTAGTCTCCACTTATGAAATAGTGTACAAAAATAATAATAATGAAATTGGGCCTCAAATTGAGTGCAAAATCACTTAGTGATGAAAAAAAAGTTGGAATATATTGCAGATTGTTTTTTTTTTTTATCAAAATAATTAAATTTTAGTGCAAAGATTTTTTAACTCACTATGACTAATGTTGATTGAGGCTGCTGATTTTGAAAACAGCACTAGAAATCAAACGATTAATGCAATAATTTTGCAATATCAGCAAGTGTGAGTAAATTTTGCAAAATTAGTGCACAGCTCCCCATCTATAACGAACGATAAATTATTATTTAATGTTTTTACTACAAATTCCTGAATATCTGTCAAACTAAGAACAAATAATTTTAGTTAACAATTAAATCAGTAAACTTTTGTCGATGCAAAGTTTCACCGTTCTGCTTTGAAATTGCATGGCATTACATATCGTGTAATTTTTATTGCATAAATTTTCATTGATGTACGCATTTGTTAACATTTAAAACTTCATAATTAAAACTATAAATGAGAGGATAAAACGAGTTTCAAGAGTACCTAGATATATGTACCCCTTTAAATTCCTCCCTCCCCTCTCACCCACCCAGTAAGAATGGCGATAGCGACAAAAGTGGCATAATGTAAAAGCGGACTTGGATAAAACAATTTCAATACAGATTTTCAGTTTTTTCTTAACTAACCAAATCAATACTTTTGTCGGATTTGTCGGCTTACGGCTTTTATTTTGAGCCCACATGCACAAATCCATGTTTTGTCACCTATAACTGTCTGATATACATCTGTTGAAGCATTATTTCGATATTTAGCAGTGGAGTGAATTGCGTCAAAGACTAGTTTTATAAATATTATTCTACAAAATTTTAATGCATTGTGTATTACTTATTGCATATTTTTATTTATAGAAAAATTACTTTTTTCAATAAATAAATAAATAAATAAAGGAGAGACTTTTTCACTAATAGTGAAGCTGTAGGGATTTATTTAGAACAATTGTTCTTGTTGCCGAAATGTTGGTTCCATTGCGCAAAGATGCCTAAATCTCAAGATGTCGCACGATATCTATCATGTCTGCCAAACAATCTTCTTTTGAATGCCTTCACGAAATCTGTCCTGAAACGAATTGTGTCCACAATTAGGCTCCTTTAGTATTTTACAAGTTGAAAATCATAGCAGCGAAGGAGATGCGAGTATAAAGAAGATAAGAATTACAAAGAGAGAGCTGAAGATTTTCCTAAAAATTTTTAGTTTCTATTATTCCCATTACCACGTATTGTACGAATTAAAACTATTTGAAATAATTACAAACATATAAGTATGTATATTAAACTGAAAAGTTTTGTAAAAACAAGTTCTTTTTAAATCGTGCAGAAAATATTATGGGTCAATGAAACGTTAACCAATATTGTGATGGTGTGGTTGGAACATTCTTTTTCTTGTTTTACGCTCCCATGCTGCTAGTCAATTGCTATTTCCCTGCCTCAAGCAAAAACCACCAACAACGAATGAAGTACTTTAAACAAAATCAATTATATTCAATTCAAGTATTGTTATGGAAATTATGAGGTAAAAAAAATAATTTTTTATCAATAGTTAAAAATATGAAAATATACACAAAACCAATAGCAATGTTAATGACAATAAAACGAGAAAATATGAATGAAATACTGAAGTGAACTAGAACAAAAAAACTTAAATAAAGTATAATAAAATCAAAAAATAAAAATACGAAACAACAAAAGGGCGCCAATGGATTTTAAAAGCGTAAAATTCTGCTGTTATTGTGGATGTTGGTTTTTTATTTTTTTTCACTCGTTTTAATGGATATCGAAAATTTTAATATTAATGGAAGTTGGTGAATATTTATGTAGATATTATTGTATAGATCAGGCGTGGTCAACTTTGGTGCACATAAGATCTACTTTTTATTTTAAAATTGTGTCGCCATCGACCTATTTTTTAGGTAAGAAGGGGATGTTTTTGCAATGTGCTTTTATACCGACGTGCACTTTGGCGAGCTCCATGAGTAAGGGGTAAATAATCTACATACATAATTCTACATACATGAGTATTTATTTAATGGGTTAAAAAACTTATGTCCAGAGGAATTAAAACAACATGAGCACTTATTAATATAAACCCCGAACTTCGAGTGATCGACCAAAATTGGTCTCGCGATCGACTTGTTGGCCACCCCTGGTATAGATGATATTATGAATATATATGGTGAATATAGACGTTGTAATTATTTATTTCTTAAAGTATAATAATATACAAAAAAAATTTTAAATATTAACGAAAACAATTTTTATTCATATCTACACAAAAATTTAATCTGGTCATCTTATTTTTTTATTTTTGTGCCTTCAGAAATCTGTATATTCTGAACCATTTTTCATTTCCAAAAGAAAGTGGAGAAAAGGGAGAGAGAGTAAGCCGATTTTTGTTTACCGATTTAATGGTACTGCATTTTACATATGAATTGAAAGGGGGTTATTTTTAATACGGTTGCATAACAGATCGCACTGTTTTCAACAAATGACAAAATGAATCGAAAGGGGATATTTAAAAAACGGTTGCGCAATACATGTTTTAAAATAATCACAAAATAAGAATTACTTACTACCAAATAGCCAACTAGATAAAATGTGTATTTGATTTGTAATTTTACTTTGTGGAATTATATTGTTATTAAAATATTTTAAACGTCTTAATTGTAATTTTTATTACTGTTAATTTTATAATTTTTCCTGATGATGCTACACAAAGGAGTAGCGAGATATTGAAAAAATATAAATAAAATTATTTAAAGACCTAAAGCTTAAAAAAAATAGTTAAATTAACATCTTAAAGAGTTTTACAATAATTTTTTAGAATTTTATATAACTTTTGAAATTTTATTTAGGGATGGGTACCTTTATATAAAGTAAATATGTAAGAGTCTTAAAATTGGATGTGGATAACTTTCAAAGCATAATCGAACAAAATATTATCAGGATGCACACAACGCTCAGAGGGATATATTGCCAATCTAGCCGGACATGAAGCCAAAAATAAATTTTGAGAGATGTAAAATTTAAGTAAGCAGCTCGATAGCCAATTTTTGCATCGTATCATTTCAAGGCTTTTGCTTGAGATTTGTCATTTTGGGACCCTGTTAAAATCAGGAAAGTTGAGTAAATCGCATACGTTTTTGAGAGGTTTTCAATATATTTTTTTTTTTGGTTAAAAGAAATAAGATTTTGTATTGATTGTTTTTAATGAAAGGCTATATTAAGAGCTACTTATATAAATTTTTAGAAAAATTTTCTTTTATGTTTTTATGTTAAAAAATTTTGTACGAAATCAAAGAATTTTTTTTTTGTTTACTTTTTTGTCAACAAAAAAAGTGAAAAGGTTTTTGAGAGTAAGGGCCATTGCGATCCTAAAAATGTTATATATCACTATAAAATTTACTATCTCTACTTTACTATACTGTGAGAAAACAGTTTGTGCGTTTTTGCGCCATTTTTGGAATTTTTTTCAAAAGTTCACTTTTTTCTGTTTTTGCGCATCTTGCATAGGTAGATACGAGTAGGAAAAGTTTTTGTCGGTCATAAAATGTTTTTGGTTTTTAATTTCTTTTAAAGAAATTAATTGATATTATTTTAAATGAAATTTATTGTTACTAGTATAAATTATTTATTATCTATAATAAAAGTGTGATTTTCTGCCTGTGTGTCTATTTGTGTTCGCATCGCGTAAAAACTGCGAGATTAATTATAATAAAACTTTATGAAGATGTTCCTTAGTATCATGGTTCAAATATAGTATAATTTTCCCCGTAAAAATATGTAATTACCAAGAAAGAGGAAGAACAAGTTCACTACTTGTAGTAAGGTACGAAATTTTACCGATATAATGTTACTGCAAACTTGGCAGCAACTTTTATTTTTGTCAGCGGGTAATTATAAACACAATTTACAGTACTTAACAATAATTTTGAATTTTATACAAGTTTTAGATTTTTAACCAAAGACTATGTTTCTGAGTTATTACCCAGGAATGGGTACTCTTATGTAAAGTAATGACATAAACCATAACTGAAGCACTATAAAATTAAGAATCTTAAAGTGAATTTCTTTCAAAGCAAAATAAGGACGCTGACGAAGTGGCGGGCACAGCTAATTATGAATAAATTAATTATTCTCATTTAAATTAAATACTATAAATTATTAAATTACAAAAATTACTTTTATTAACATTTTTCTCTTCGACATAAAAACTTAAAAATTAATATATATTAAAAATTAGCAAAAAAAAAATACTTTTTTTTTAATTAAAATCAAAGTTTCGGGGGATGTGTTTGGAGTGATACCTTGCATTTGCTAAACAAAAATGTGGGAAAACAAATTTTCAGAGGTAGGATTAGATCTTCTAAGAGAAACTTTTTTCCACTCGGTCCGATTTTTTTATTGTATAGTTTTAAAAGCTTATGACCAGCTATTTTTTGCAAAGTTTCATTAACCTAAGGGCACTCAGTAAATTTTAATAGTCAATATAAACCAGATTTGGAAAATACCTCTATGTGCAACGTCCCGCACACTAGTTATAAACTAAATAAATATGTTAAAATAAAATAAAAATTATGAAAGTACAATATTTAAATATAATAAAATTGGTGTTGTGTAAAGCTTTTACTAATTGAGAATTAACAAAATTGAATTCCTTTATATACCTTTAGTTTATATTATTTTCATTTTTATTTTATTATATTATATTTAAAATAAAAGATTAAAATTAGAGAATTAAACACTACGTATGAGTAATATTTAATTTGGTTATATGAAATAATAGTCAAACACTTAAGCCTACATAATACATATTTATTATTATACAAATTGGGATTAAAAATTATATAAAACTACAATTAGAGACAAAAAATTCCATTTTGTAAATTCGTTTATTTGTGACAGGTAAAAATTAAAGTTTAAAGCAGAACTATGTAAATTAAACGAAAAACTAGTTGTTTAAAAACATATAAAATATAATATCAACTTCATAAAATCTTTAATACTTTTTATATTGAGTTTAGTTCTTATTTGTACTTTTGACCACACAGCTCCCATAAGTCATAAACTAAAGTTGTAACAAGTAAAATAAATGTAAACTGATTTGACTTTATTATGTTAAGGTTTACATAATTTTTGTTATTTTTTGAGGTCAAATGAATATGGTATTTCAATAAATATTACCAAGAGAGTAAGACGATATATTTTTGGAATATTTTGTTTGTATCTATAACAGCAAAAAGGAAGTCTTAGTACAAGTTAGTAAAGTGTACAAAGGAATTAGTCTGAAAATAAATTTACTTTTAAAACTTACAAACTAAAATATATTTAAACTATCAGCCATGTCACACAGCAAAATTCCGTTCGGAAGTGGAATTGATTCCGTACTTTGCTTCTTTAGAAAACGTAAAACGAAAAAAAAAATCAGAATGAAACTCCTTGAAATTTGCAATGTGGTGTTGATATTTTTATCGTTTTTTTGGGTGTTTAAGCTATTCAGAACATCATTTTTTTAAATTCTGCGACGTATTTTAGCAATTTACTGCCCTTATTAAAGATATTTCGTGTATTTTTCTGACTTAACAACACAAATATTTTTTTTGGACATTCAAAAAATTAATTTATTCAAGCATTTCAGACATTTCGTTCGGAATTGAAATAATTTCGTAGTTATTATTTTGATCGGCATGGTTTTAGTTTCTATAGATTCCGTTCTGTTTTAGTAAATGAAAAAAAACACTTTTATGTATTTTATTGAAACATAAGAACGAATGTGAGAAAACAAAAAATATATACGCTTTGTAAGATAATAAAAATTTAAGACATACATCTTTCACCAGTTAGTAGTCCGAACCATCACCTACACTCCAAGGTCCATTTTTTCTGACTCAAGGTCCAATATTCTCTGTACAAATTAATGAGTAGACAGGTTTTGTAAAATCAATTATTTTCTGAACAGCTTTGCAACGTTGCTTTTTGAAGTATTTCGGCCTTCTTAATAGAAATCTAAAGGAAAAAACTTTTTATCAAATCGTCTTCTTGGGTGTTGGGTCCCTAGTTATATTTTTTACCTGATATGCCCACAGAACTATATGGAAATTTTAACAAGATACAGAGAAAGTACATTTTGGACTATCGTGTTTGCTATGATAATGTTGAAATTGACCAGTAATATTTTGGCTCCCGAGGTACTTTGGTATTTACTTTCAATAGAGTAATATAACTTTGAAATCGGTAACCATAACCCCTTCTCAAAATATGCACCACCGTGCGGGGGCCAAAGTTTGGCATTTTTTGACAAAATTCTCCATAAAATTTTTTTTATCGGTCGTTATCGAAGTTATGGATTTTTGACCACTGTTCCTCGTAGAGTTTTAAGGTATGGTCCAGAATAATATCCATTACTAATAAAATGTTGTTCTAGTAGTTTAAATGGCTATAAATTGCTTAAAATATCAATTCCACATAGCAAATTGAAAATGGTTTTATACCAAAAAAAGTTTTCGTTTTTCATTTTCTATAGAAGCAAAATACGGAATAAATTTCACCTTCGAACGAAATATAGCTCTGGAACATGCGTGATTGTTTTCTACATTCATTCTTATGTTGGTATATTAAAAGTGGTTTTGTATTTTTTCGTTTTAATGAAACTGAACAGAATCTATAGCAGCTAAAACCATTCCGATCGAAATGGTAGCTAGGGAATCATTTTAATTTCGAACAGAATTTGTGACATGCCTGTATATATATATATATATATATATATACTAACTTGTACTAAGACTTCCATTTTGCTGTTATAGATACAAACAAAATATTCCAAAAATATATCGCCTTACTCTCTTGGTAATATTTCCTGAAATACCATATTCAGTTGACCTCAAAAAATAACAAAAATTATGTAAACCTTAACATAATAAAGTCAAATCAGTTTACATTTATTTTACTTGTTACAACTTTAGTTTATGACTTATGGGAGCTGTGTGGTCAAAAGTAAAAAATAAGAAGTAAACTCAATATAAAAAGTATTAAAAATTGTATGAAATTGATATTATATTTTATATATTTTTAAACAACTAGTTTTTCCTTTAATTAACATAGTTCTGCTTTAAACTTTATTTGTTAACTGTCACAAATAAACGAATTTTAGTTACGTAAGCTGTAAAAAATGAAATTTTTTGTCTCTAATTGTAGTTTCATATAATTTTTAATCCAAATTTGTATAATAATAAATATGTATTATGTAGGCTTAAGTGTTTGACTATTATTTCATATAACCAAATTAAATATTACTCATACGTACATAGTGTTTAATTCTCTAATTTTAATCTTTTATTTTAAATATAATATAATAAAATAAAATTGAAAATAATATAAACTAAAGGTATATAAAGGAATTAAATTTTGTTAATTCTCAATTATTAAAAGCTTTACACAACACCAATTTTATTATATTTAAATATTGTACTTTCATAATTTTAATTTTATTTTAACATATTTATTTAGTTTATAACTAGTGTGCGGGACGTTGCACATAGAGGTATTTTGCAAATCTGGCTTATATTGACTCTTAAAATTGACTCTTGAAAATTGCCCTTAGGTTAATGAAACTTGGCAAAAAATAGCTGGTCATAAGCTTT